>JAJJWW010002880.1:0-112482 GCA_023531295.1 Papaver armeniacum | reverse complement strand
TTTTCCTCTTTCCACACTTAGAATTACCCACATACACTTCCCTCTCACACACACCGCTTCCTTACTACTTTTATTCTTCTTCTTTTCCTCTTTCTTTTTCCTTATCTCCTCCTCATTCTTCTCCGCTTTCCCAAAGTCATTGGCAATACTTTTCTGACATTCAAGTGTCAAAGACCAGACATAACAATTGGCTTTTCCTTTTCTCAACCTCTCCATTAAACCAGTCTTTTTTCTGCCGAAGAGGATGATTATGACGAAGAAATCTCCTATGATTCAAGTAAACAGTTTTACGACTAAATGGCAACCAGTTTGAAAGTGTATTTTCACCGCAAAGAGGGCAAGCGCCTTCCCTTTATACGTACATCCGGATAGATTACCATATGGGAAATCGTTTATTGTCCACATTAATAATGCCTTCAAGTTAATTCTCGTTTTAGTAAACGAATCCCGTATACCCGCACGCCGTTCTCCCACAAATCAATCAGTTCATCTATCAAGGGATGCAAGTATACATCGATGTCTTTACCAGGTTGTTTTTTCCTGGAATCAGCATGCTCAGAATTATGTTTTCTCCTTGCATACACGACTGAGGAGGCAAATTATAATCCACGATCATCACTGGCCAACAACTGTAGCTTGGGGAAAGATCACCAAATGGATTAAATCCATCGATGAAGCCAAGACGCAAATTACGGAATCTCAAGCGAAATCGGAAACTTTCTATCTATGTGCTTCAAGCCAAAGAATCTGTTTGGATGACGCATCTTCCCATCTTTACTCTTGTTAAATACCGTGCCATATAAACCGTTTCAGCCGGCTCTGCGATTGATACAATCTCTTCAATCTCAAACAATGGGGAAGTATCTAAGGACCTTAACCGTATCTTCTTTTTGGGCTTGTCTATCATGTCACATTTCGTCCATGTTAGATGTGTCTTCCTTCCACCTAGAATAATGACATTTAGGACATTCTTGACATCTTTCAAGTCTTTTCTAAGCAGACAACAATCATTCACACAAGCATGTATTTTTCGTAAGTGATTGATAAGATTTCAACGGCTTCTTCACTTCATATGTTGAGCAAGGAAGACAAATGACACAGCGGCAACAAGGACCAATTGTCTTGGTAGTTCGTCAAAGATTTCCTAGATAAACCATTTACTTGTCTTGTGCCTATACAATTCAACAGTGATGGATAACTTTGTGTGTGTGTTACAATTAGGATATAACGGTGTGTCCGCCTTTGACCCTCGTCTTGTATAGTTTCATGTCACACGATCGATATGTGCATCGGCTTCAACATCGGCATCTACATACATCCGAGATGAACCCCCATTGCTCCATCTTGGTGTACATCATTACAAGTGACATTTATCTCCCAGAAAAACCCTCAGTGTATGTGGGATCCATACCTGCGTTTGACTGAAGTGAAAATACACTTCTTGAGGAGGAAGTGGCACAACAAGGTTTTTACAATCAACACAAGGACAACCGAACACCTAAGGAAGTTTCAAGTTTTTTTGACAAACAATATCTATGAAATTATGCAAGGCATCCTCGATATGGAAGATCATCCCTACATGAAAGAATGACGAAACAATTAAAAGCACGGTAAATAAACGTAATACAAGAGGGAAAACCAATGTAAAAGAATGTAATGTTCTACGATGAACAACATATTAACCTTGGCCAATGAACCCAAATCTTTATTCATCATTTGTAATGACTTGAATACACGCAAATCATTGATTCTTCAGATTAAAAAAGGCTTTGAATTTCCACTTCTCAACCAACACTGGAGCCACTTCTTTGGTTGGAATGTTGAATTTATTAAAGATTAATGGCACCCGCGCAATCAAAATATGATAACAAATAGGTAAAGTAAAGAACATTGGATTAGTAACAAATTTTTTTTTTTTTTAACTTACAAACTTGGAGTTACAGATTGTAAGATATTTACATATACAAAATGGGGAATCGAAAACTTGGAGTAACTACTCATTTATAGCAGTAGTTACCGACCAATTACGTGATGTCATTTAACTTTAACTTCTTCTTTGCCATTAAGAGCTTCGGCAACTCTATGGCATCTCGCATATATTTCGGTGTTCAAGGCGGGATGGTGGATGCCCGGCCATAGTAAGCACGCACTGTAGAATCAAAGATTAGTATTCCCACTCCAGTAGTTCAAAATCAAACTACTTTGCGCACTATCAACCAAACATGGCAGATACTATGACCGACTTATGAAGTGCGTAACAACATGGCAAGTACTTGTAACACCCCACTTCTTAAATTTACCATCTACTTCCTTGACTTAACACCGGTGCATCAGCTGCATCGAGACCTTGGAGTTCTGCGAGCAGCAACAACTCGCCAATGGAACATGTTTCTTTAAATACTCAATTCGTAGGGACATATTTCCCAACACGAGGAATGCTCTTATCAACCCATAGTGATGAACAAAACTGTGGTGAATATTCTTATTGTCCCTAATAGGCCATATTGACAAATCTACCATGTTGACAAACCTACAAGGTGAAAATCAAATTCGTGTCAAAAAAGTGACCCCAATTGCACAACCAAATCATTGTTTCAGTATCCACGTGCTGTGATACCGTGCTACCTACCGAGTCATCTTTTCAATGCAAATGGTAAAGCAAAGATTATAACCATGTCTTGAGTCATAGATTTAGAGTTGAATCTGCGAACCTATAGTTTTCAGTTTTCAAGTGTTATATCTCAAGAGGGCCAAATCTAATGCAATTTCTGCACTGAATTGAATGCAACTCTGAAACTAGTTAACTACTATTGAAAAAGCAATCTATAACATTCGCGCCATAAGTGAGACATTATCTCAAGCAGGACAAATATCGGAATGATGACTAAGGAAAGAAAGGTAAGAAGAAAATTACCCCCTATTTGGTGATTAACTTCACTGATGGATACCCCACGCCTAATTTCAACAAAATTAAAATCCAATTAACAAATCAATTCCTATTGAAGTGACAAGTATAGAACCAAAAAAGAAATACATGTACATATGAAGTGACGAAATCAAAACTCTTGGCAAGATCAAATTTTAATCAAATTTGAATCTAATCAATCGTTTCGTGTCGATATCAATTTCAAATTTTAATGCAAATGTAGTTTCAAAATCGAAATTTAATGCACTTTAAGAAACAAACCTAATTCAAAATCAAAAATAAAATAAAATATACCTAAATTCAAATGCAGGTCTGAATCGATCTTGAACTTTGAAATTGGTGGAGATGGTAAGTCGAGATATGGGTTCTGAGATCGATCTTCATCTTTCATTGGTGAAGAAGTCTCCTGAGATCGATGAACTTGTAAAGATGGTAATAAACTGAGCTTTGGAGTTGTAGACGATGGAAGTTTCCGTGGTTGAGTGATGGTGGTGTGCTTTATGCTCGAGATCTGCAATGGTTTGAGTTAAGTTCTTGCTCTGCAGCCGAAGACGATGGGAAGATGAAGTTGAGGGGAAAAAGAAAAGGATAAGGAAGAAATCGACCGAGGTTAAAGAAAAAATAAAGAAATGAACTGTTGTAGATAAAATGGATGGTCATGATGTTATGATGGATATATTAAGATAAAGGAAAAAATAAAAAAATAATAAAAAAATTAACGGTTGTAGACAAAATGAATGATGTTATGATGAATATATTAAAATAAAAAAAAATCATTAATTTTTTTTAATTAATAATTAATAAATATAATTAGTATTAATTAATAATTAATTTATATAAATCGGTTTCTTTTCATTAAAAATAATAAATTATTAATTATTAATTTATATTAATTAATTATTAATTTTTTAATTCTATCCAGTATCTGCCTGGATTCGCAGTCCACTCATCGCCAAGTTTCGATCTCGGACCAGGTTCCTCGAAGTCGATGAAAATGGGTCTGTTTAACATACACAGGGAATGAATCTTTCCAGTATCTGGCTGGATTCGTCGTTCTTACGAAGTTACCGACTTATAGCAGTCCACTCATCGCCAAGTTTCGATCTCGGACCAGGTATATTCCTCGAAGTCGACGAAAATGGGTCTGTTTAACATATACAGGGAATCTTCCTGAGGAATCTTTCTAGTATCTGGCTGGATTCGTCGTTCTTACGAAGTTACCGACTTATAGCAGTCCACTCATCGCCAAGTTTCGATCTCGGAACAGGTATATTCCTCGAAGTCGACGAAAATGGGTATGTTTAACATATACAGGGAATCTTCCTGAGGAATCTTTCCGATGTCTGGTTGGATTAAATCGTTCTTACGAAGTTACCGACTTATAGCAGTCCACTCATCGCCAAGTTTCGATCTCGGAACAGGTATATTCCTCGAAGTCGACGAAAATGGGCCTGTTTAACATATACAGGGAATGAATCTTTCCAGTATCTGGCTGGATTCGTCGTTCTTACGAAGTTACCGACTTATAGCAGTCCACTCATCGCCAAGTTTCGATCTCCGGAACAGGTATATTCCTCGAAGTCGACGAAAATGGAGTCTGTTTAACATATAATGGGGAATCTTCCCAGGAATCTTTCCAAATGTCTGTTTAGTTAAATGCGTTCTTACGAAATTCTGACGCTTATAGCGAGTCCACTCCTCATAAGTTTGATCTCGGAACATGTATATTCCTCGAAGTCGACGAAAATGGTATATTTAACATATACGGGAATGAATCTTTCCGATGTCTGTTTGATTCGTTGTTCTTACGAAATTCTGAGCTTATATGCGATCCACTCATCGCGATTTCGATCTTGGTTCATAGTTTGAATGCCGTTATATCACATTTGAAGTTGAATCTTACCGGTAAATGGTGTGATTCATCGTTCTTACGATTCTCGGATATATAGTGGTCCTCTTATGGCGAGGTTTCGATCTCGGAGCCAATTTCTTTCTCAAAGTCGACGAATTCGTGTTCGTTTAAGGTTTACGAGAAGTAAAAGTGTGTTTCTTTGTCAATCCGTATGCTTTGGCCTAGACCAATCATTGATTTGTTTATGGTTGTTTTTGTAATTTTCTGCGTCTGAAGCACCAAAATTAGGGGGTGCAAAACTACTAAAATCTAACGGTGGAAAAGGCTTTTGGTTTTGTTTAGAAAGTGTGTTTCTTTACAATCCGTATGCTTTTGGTTAGACCAATCAGAAAATTGTGTCTCACCCGCCTAAAAGCCCGCCCGAATTTGGTCACGTGTCTCGCTTGAGAATTTTCAGACATTATTTTATTTTGGACCACTCTTAACGTGTCTTCACCGCAACGTGTCCCCAAAATTTTAGGAAAGTCGCCCAAATTCTAAACACATCCGAAATTTTCATCAAAATCTTGAAAGAAAAAAAAAAACGAAAAAAACCCTCTTCACTACGAAAAACCCTCTAACCATCGGAAAAAAACTTTCTCCAAAGCGAAAACCCTCTTCACTATGAAAAATCTCTCCATTGACGATATCTCGATCTAAATCTCTCAAAAGATTACCCTAACTCCGGAAGCAATATCTCGATTCGAAATCTCTCGAAAACCCTAACTCAAGCAATCTCTCAATCTATTCAACGGAACTCAAAGGATTAATCTCTCCAACTCAATCGAGATCTCACCAAGGGACTCGGGGTTCGAGGTAATTTCTCGAATCTCTCATACTCTCAAATTTTAAGAGTAATTTCTCTTCCGTTTTTCTATTTTAGGGATTTTATAATTTTTTTTTTTTTTCATGCAACTTAAATTTTTGTTGTTTCGCGTGAAATTTAAATTGGGTCTTTGATTTGATGATTCTTGAATTTTGGTCTTTGATTTTCATGATAATTTTTTTTTTGTTGTTTTTGACACATAAATCCTCAAAGTTAGTATGATTTTTACTTCCAATAACTTAACATGAAAATCTGATCAAGAGAAGGTCGATTGGACTTGCTATATGATAAAATTTTCTTTCTTGGGTATATGATAATTTGTTCATACTAGTTTGAGTGTAGGAGTTTGTATAAATATTTGGTGGCTAATTAGCTAATCACATTGTCAGCTGTAAGCTTACCTATACCAAAGGTGTTGATATCTTGTGGTGGAAATGTCAATCCCATGTTCTCTCAGATGTTGTCATCTACATTTTCATGCACTTGCATAAGTTTGAAGCTGATAGTACATCTTTTGCTCCTCTATTCCTTACATCTCAATAATCTTGAATGATAAATTTATCGTGTATTACTTTTTTTCCAAATTGACCCGTATGCGATATTTTTGGTAGCTAACCATTGCTCTTGTGGTCTATCCTTGGTGTATGATTTGTGTGTTCTAGCTCTCGTTTCAATTAAATTGCCTTATGCGCCATTGTGTGTATATTGTCTGCAAGAAAGCATGGAGTTTGATTTTTTTGCCCTGTGAAGCCCCGGGCCTTGTGTTTGAAGGCTGCCGGGCATTAGACCCTGTATTTCCTCCTTGAGGCCAACAATGTTTTCTTTTCTCTTTAGTTAATGATAATCATGGCCTATAAATGAACTCATTTGTGTTAGCTTTTGATCCATATTGATTGTTGAATTCTATTTTTGCAAGGCATAATTGCAATAATGTACACTAGCGAGGAGCAGTAAAGAAGAGGCTTGGTCAAGCGAGTTAACGATAAAGGTATAAATACTTTTCATCTCAATTTGATGTAAAAAAATTTCTTTACCTTCTCATTTTAATAAGTATGCATTGTTGTTGCGATTGAAGAAGACTAAATAGTCTGCGACACCATCTATTTCACATACACTGTCATCCCCAGAACAAGAAGTCAAGCGATAATGCATCTCCATCACAAAGTGCTCCGCTAACTTCCAAGTTGCGGACTAGCAAGGATTCATTAAATATGAAGGACATCCGAAGTTTGCGATAAAGGTAAAAGAATTTATTTAACTCAATTTGATTAACAAGCTACTTTACCTTCTCATGTTAACTAACTAAGCTACGGTTTTTGGCGATGAAAACAAGCGAGAACACTCAATAGTCCCCTCAAAAGTGCTTTGCTCAATTCGGAGTTGCAACGCCAGGCCAAAAAGAAGTCCAGTAGAACCATCTCTTTCATTTGCATGTGAGGCGGTCATCACCAAGAAACAAGAAGGTACCACAAGATGATGCTGAACCATCTCTTAATGCAGCCAATTAAGGCGAATACCAAGGAATACAAAGGGAACGGAACCAAGTCTGCGGTTTCTCCATGTGAATGACAACTCCAAGCGTAAATGCGACAATTTGAAAGTGTTACCTTCAACACCACCTACAAAGAGAAAAGCTACCGGGAAGAATAATGTGCAATCTGAAAGTGCTCAACATACACGATCCCAACAACTACCCAGTCCCAATCTAAAAAGCTCCAAAGGAGATCGCAAATGCAGGTGGGGCGAAAGAATGAAACGGAAACTTGACACAAACGGCCAAGAGCCCATCTATGCAGATGTTCAACTTAGGGATCAAATGACACACTCGCAGATTTGCAAGATGAAGAGGAAGAGGAAGAAAATCTACATACCGTAAGCTGTGGAAGATGATAACTCGTCATGGGGCTGATGTGGAAGAAGAGAATGATAATGTTAATGATGATGAGCCCGATCCTGGAGAATGGTAACTTATTAAGTAATAAGAAAGGTGAAGAAGGAAAAGAAGCGAAGAAAAGAAAATATGTTCCACGTGGCCCAACTCGTATGCATGCACTAAAGTTGGATGATGTTGTGTCGAAGAGGCAATTACCTTCAACGCTAATGAGCAATTAGATTGGTGATCCCTGCATAACCGGCTAGTGTGCTAGGGGTGCTTGTTCGGAAACTTCCTTTAACTTTCGGGGATTGGAGATTTGTCCTATTGAAGCAAAAGAAAACATATGGAAGGTAGTCATGGTACGGTAGTTCATAACTCTTTATCTCTTTTCGTTTACTCAACAACTATTGAATTCATAGCGTATTGTAATTCAAATTATTTACTTTTATTTGTAGAACCGATTCATTGTGCACGAGTGTTACAAAGCCTACTATTTCACAAGATGGGAGCTTATCTTAGAGAAGCAAAGGTCAAGGAAAGCTGGTTTGGTAATCGATGTTATCGATCGGTTTCAAGGGGAAGAAAGAAAGAAACGGCTGGAAAAGCTAACGCCCGGGACCATGACGGTTAGGCAATGGTACGAATTTGTGAAACATGTAGACTCTATTGACTTGAGTAAGTTTTTCTATTATAATGAATGATCGTATATTTTTATTAAAAACTTTAAAAGTCTCGTTGAATGATGATGTCTCTATTTTTCTTTTCGGGTCAAAAGAAAAAAATGCAAGAAAAGCGTGCAAAAAACAACACCCCATACCATAAGTCGGATGGGTTTCGCGCGATTGGAGGAGGCCTTGGTATGTTCACCACGTGAAAGCTATTGCATCGTTCTAAATATAATTGCTTGGTTATTGTGACATTATTCATGCAATTGCAAAAATTTAGATGCTTATGCAATTTCGTATAGGTTGATCTCTGGCCTTTTAACTGGTTGTGGATTGTAAAGCCGTTTATGATGGATCATTTCATTTCACGACCTGTGGTTTACTTTTAACTTTTGTAATCTAGCATTTGTTTTCATGTTAGTTTCATATCAAATATTCATGTTTGGTTGTTGACTTCCTTAAGAGTTTAGAGTTCAAAGCCCACACTAAGCCACTAATGTGTACATATTTTAAGGCGGAATTATCAGATATTTAGATACCATTTGAACATGTTACATCTCACAATTCTCTACAAGGTTGTATCTTAGAAATCTTCGAAGTTTCTTATTAGCATGTATCGTGACTTTAATTCCATGTTGTTATGCTATTCTTTATGATTGTCATGTATTGATACATTTATTTGGCAGAAAAAATAACTAAACAAAACCAGTGGGATTGATCAAGTCAGTTTATGGAAACGTGGTCATATGCAGCGCAAAGGAAAGATTCCACATCCTGGTGTTGTAGAAGCTTTTGTAAGAAATCTTCTCCTCTTCCTTTGTGTGGTTTATGTGTCTGCTTTAAAAATGCGAAAATATCTCGATGTTTTACACAATTAAACAGGAGAAACTTGAAAAGGCTCGAAGCGGAGCATGGTGCAGCATGGTGCAGATGATATTCTTGCAAAGGCCTTTGCGAGGACAAAACTACGGGAAGACCTAAAGGAATTGGTTTTGGAGCGACACATAAAAAGGTTGCTGCCCAGTCCCACTATAAGTTCTTTGATTAGAGAGTGTCGAGAATCCTTTAGAGAACTGAATGGTCGGGTAGTGCGAGATAGGGGTGAGAATTTAAACTTGATTAGTTCTTATTTTCATGATGAATTCAAACTTGATTGTGACCCATATCTGCTGATATGGTCTTAATATAGGAAAGGAACTCAAGATGTGTTTGCAATGGAGTCTCACCCTCTCGCAGTCAAGTCAAAAGCCGGCAACAACCGGGAGGCTAGCACTAGCGGGACTGTTCTCGGATGTAAGAGACTCGACTCATACCACTCCAAGTCGGGTCCAAGTGCCGGAGAGATTCCAAGCTTGCAAGTTGTTAAGCCGGGTACAAGGAGGGCGAAGTGGTTGCGGAGGGAGATTGTTGAAGAGATCCAAGTAAGGAGATACATGGAAAGCCAATAGGTTTTGGAGCCTACTCTCTGTATGTGTGAAGGTTGCTTATGTGGAGGATGCTCCTGTCTTCAAGGAGACTTGAGGAAGTCGGATCTATTGGTGAAGCTGTTTCAGGTTTTATCACATGGCCCAAGGATCAATTTCCTACGAGTAAACTTTCTTAATCATCTTTGATCTTTTTGGAAGACTTCACTTTTTCGTAACAAACATCGTAACAAACATCATCACTGCCACTTTTTTGTATGTTTTGTGTATATTACATGGTATGTAAATGTTTTTGTGTATATCACATGGGTATGTGAATGAATCTTCAGATTACTGTTGGGTTTAGTTTAATTTGAATGAATCTTTGACTTGAGGGCACTGTTTATGTTTGATTTAATCTAGTTGTTTCATCACATTTCACAACACAAATAGGGTGCCAAAAGTGAAATGTATATGTTGGGCCTTATTCACATATAGAGTGTTGTATTAGAGATTTCCACTACCCAACCAAGATATTGTGAAATAGCATCTTTACAATATAACTATGTGTTGTCCAAGATAGTTCTATGTGTTGTCCAAGATAGTTCGACACTCATACAAGTGTCATGAAAATCTTATTAATAATAATAATAACAGTTGTTTTATATGTTTCTAAGATACCTTACTTGTGTTGTCCATGATAGTCCTACAATACTAGTAAGAGTGGTGTTCAAAAATTCTACTACACATAGTATAGTTGTATCATGGTGGTTTTACAATTCCAACCAAGTGTAGTGACCGTAATAATCACAATACTAATAAGTGTTGTGTTAAAACAATTTACTACTCCGCATAATGATTGTAAAAATAAATCTTGCAATATAAGTAGGAGTTGTTTAGTGCAGTTGCACAACTCTAGGAAGTGTAATGACAATTGTATTCACAATACTAATTCCACATCCCGAGACTCTGCGGAATGGCCAAAATGATGGAAATCAAGGAAATAGGTCTGCGTCAAGGCGGAATAATCCAGCTGATGAAGAAAACCAAGAAGAAGGAAGAAGAGTATTACATGGGAGAGAAGCACGGAGGAAACAAAAAGAGATTGAAGATGAAATTGAAAAACACTATGTTGAACAAGCACGTCTAGCTTGCGAAAGGGAAAGATTAAGAGCAGAAATGGAAGAATGGGAACTGGAAGAAGCAATTCGCCAGAACAATCATGATAATCGAGAAAGAAGGCGAGAACAAAATCGCAACAATGGTAATATCAGTGAAGAATATAAAAGAGTACAAAGGAGAATTGATAGGCAACAAAGAAGAGAAAATGATAGATATAACGGTGTGCGAATTCGTGAAAGAGATGAAGGAGAAGATCGCAGAGAAAGACGAGAAGAGAATGATGAACAAGAAAATCAAAGAAGACATGAACGCATGAGAAGAGAGGCGGAACTAAAAAGACCAAAAGACTCGAATTCTGATGTAAATGAACAAATCTTGAGAGAATTGGCAGAAATGAGAGGAATGTTGAACAGTAGAAAAGGAGGATGAAGAAGACAATTGGATGAGGCCATCGAAGAAGCTGCGAAGACTCCATTTACACTAGAGGTACAACTAGGAGGAATACCCCCAAAGTGTAGTTTACCAATAAGTTAACCGACATTTTTGATGGAACAACTTGTGCAATACAACACATCAAAGCTTATGTGAGATGTATGTTACAATGGGAAAATCATGATGCTATATTGTGCAAGTATTTTGCGTCAAGTTTGACAGGAGAAGCGCTGAAATGGTTTGAAGGTTTACCAAGAAACACAATCACATCATTCAACCATTTACAAGCTATATTTTTAGGGGCGTATATAAGTAATAATTCCTCGCGACCGGGTATTGAAGATGTATTTGGGTTGAAACAAAGGGTCGGCGAAATCTTGAAACATTTAACTGTGAGATGGAAGACAATGTGCAGCGATATGGCTGGACGTGTGGATGAAAGATATCTCATTCTGTCATTCATAAATGCTATGTTCGCAACCAATTTATTATATATTCAAATTTTTAGAGTCAAGAATACAATCACAATGACTGAGTTGCGAGAACTTCAGGAGGAATATATTGCTCTAAAGGAAAGGCAAAATGAAATGGAATCATACCCAGTTGCGAATACAAGCTCGAATGCTGCGAATGCAAGCTTATTACCCAAATTGATAAATACAGAATCGAGCACCTCGCAAGGGCAACAAGAAAACATGATAGATGATGGTCAGCAAAAGTTAGTGGCCATGGGAAGTCGTGATCAGGAAGAATTTGAAAGAGAAAGGAACTTCTAAAACCGTGGCGGAAATAACAAAATTCAAAGGCTTGATCATCCACAAGAAACTTATGGAGGTCGAAGGAAGAATTATCATGGAGGGCAGCGAAGTCACAGGGTAGTATGGGAAGAAATCAAGATGCCCCCACTAAATGCTAGTGTGGAAAAAATATGGGAAGCTATACTCTTGATGGAAAACATTCCTGCACCATGGAACATGGGAAATGAACCACCACCAGGAGATAGAAGTCATGAATTCTGTTCTTATCACCATTTTCATGGGCACTTAACAAATGATTGCAGAAATATAAAAAGAATCATCCTCAGAATGATATACCAAGGGAAGTTAAATCATTTCTTAAAATGTGAAGAGAAGACTCAACCATTACCACCACTACCAGAAATTCACAGAGTAAACACAGCAAAAGGGAAAGAAACATTTGTGGTAGAAGTGGGAGCGAAAGCCAAAAACGTGTTTTGCAATTCTATCGTGCATTCGTACAGGACGATTGAAGATTTTCATTATAGTGTACTCAGTAGGGTTTTCGCAAGAGATGCTGATAATAGAGAAGTAATGAACATCGCGAAGATTTCGCCACTAAAGGAATGGCAAATACAAATTATTTCTTTTACCGCAGAAGAGGTACCTGAGGGAGGAGAGATGCATGACAACCCATTAGTGGTAAGGTTGGAGATTAACCCAAAACCTGTTGATGATGAGGATGATGAGGCAGAAAATTCATGGGCAATTAATAGAATCTTAATTGATACTGGAAGCTCTGTAAACATCCTTTTTTTATCATACTTACCAGAATATGGGAGGGAAAGACGAAGATTTGATACCGTCAACTTATAAGATCTATGGTTTTAATGGTACTGCCAATAAACCTAAAGGAGAAGCTCGTATGCGAATACCACTGAAAGGGTTATCAACTGGAATTTTGTTTTGCATAGTCGATGTGGAATCCCCCTATAATGCATTGATTGGGCGACCTTGGTTACATGAGATCTTGGGTATATCATCGACTTATCATCAGTGCATCAAATTTCCTCATCCCAGTGGTGTTGGGATTATAAAAGGAGACTGGGCTGAGGGACAAAAGTGCTATGAGGTTGATGTGGAATCTTGCGAGGAAAGAGCTGCTCAAAAGAAGAATTGGAAACAGGGCGTTAAAGAAGAACAAAGAAGAGAAAGACTGATGGTGGACACCATAGAAGTGAGGGATGAAGATATGTTGCGAAGCAAATGCCTGAAGACAGTTGGAAATTGCGATGGTTTCGGTAAAGGAAAGGAACTATTAGGGAGCTTAAATAATGAAGAAGCAGAGAGCAGCATAAGTAAGAGATGTAAGAAGTGAATAATGAAGGAGTACGCGATCAAAGAAGGAGTACGCGAAAGTCTCGCAAGATAGAATATATGGAAATCTGGTTAAAGAATTGCAGCGAAATTCCAAAAATGAGAAGAAATAATTTCAATAAAGCAAAAACTATGCGATAATTTCGCAGAAATAATGGGAAGAAATAATCAAAAATGAATGATTTATACGAATGGGACGAACCTTTATGGCGTACACCCTAGTTCGCGAATGATATTTCGCAAGAGGCAAATGTAAGACCTAAAGTGCGTCATATAAGGGGGTATCTCTTGACATGGCTCAGGGAAAAGGTTACACCGCTCCTAGAACCTGAGTCATGGAAATTCGGGGTCAATAAAGCCCATCCGGGGGAGATACCTTGGATTTCCAACTATATATATAAGGTTATAACCTGGTTGGACGACCGAGGGTCTCTCCCAAGGAGTCAGTGTATGACCAAGGCGCCGAGGTACACGGTTGAGCCAAGAGTGCCTGGGGCATTTGAAGTGTCTCGGCCATTCTTGGCAAGTCTTGGCACATCTTGCACTCGGCCCGAAGAAAACTCCACTTAGGGTGCGGTCTCGTAACCATAAACCCTATAGGTATAAGGGATAAGAGGCTGCGAAAACAACCTGGTTGTTGTTAAGACCGGATGGGAGGAGCTAGTCTTGTATGGCCGATGTACGCCTCCTTGAAGGGGCAACCAGGGAGATGATAAGGGCGGCACCCTCCATTAGGGAGCTGATAAGTGTCTTAAGACGCAAATGTCATGAGGCTCTATTTTCGCAAGAAAATTTAGGCTTGTCATATTTGTGCAATGATCCTGAAGAGGCAATAATACTAACGCGAGGATAAGACGAGATCAATGGGTCTTTACATGAAAGTGTAAAGACGTCCTGCGATTTCATCGCAAGACGACAATGTCATGGGGCTGTAAATTCGCAAGAACTTACAGGCCTGTCATATTGTCGCAACGAAAACATCCTGCAGAGGCAATAATACTAAGAAAACGATAAGGCAAGATCAATGGGTCTTTACATGAAAGTGTATAGACGTCCTGCGATTTTGTCGCAATGACAAGGGGTGGCACAATAAGAACTTTAACTAGGAAGGCAAAATAAGACCACACAAGAAAATGAGTAAGCAAATGAGCTTGCAAAAATGGTTGTATACAAACAAACAAGTTTGTGAATGTATAAGTGGAAATAACCAAGAAAAATTTACTTGCGAAGATGTGGCAACAACAGTTGCGAAACAGAGGCATATTATTACTTAAAGATTACTGATTAAATCTCTCATTTGAAACTAAATAGCAGAGGCAAATATGGGAATGAATAGGGTATAGATGTGCTATTTATTTTCATATGAGAGATTAATACGCACTCGTAATATCGATTAACTGTATTGCAGAAAGGAATTATTCTTTCAATATCAGCGGAAAAGCACAACAAACTCAAACTTGTGTTTGAAAATCCAAAAGATATACAGTAAGAAATTACAAAAATGGAAGACTAAGGATAAATGTACAAATATTACAAGAAGACAAAAAGGAAAAAAGAGTAATCTCTCAGTTCATTCTTCTTTTTCATCAGACTCTTTGTCGGACTCCTCTTCTTCGCTAGCATCACTATCAGAGACATTCAAGGAAGGCATATTTTCAGGAACCTCATCAATAAGACAAGGATATGAAGAAAGAGGAATGTTGTGGTCATTGCAAACTGTCTCAATAGTTTGATTGCGAAAATGAACATCATCATTATTAAAATTCGCTACAGTAGTTTGTAGTTGCTTCTTCAACCTGGAATACTTGTCGTTGCGAGAGAGAGGTCCTTTGCAAGTTGTTCTTTTTGATTCAAGTTCTTCAATCCTTGTTTGATACCTCTTCTCGCCTTCGCGAACGTATGATAATAAGTCAAGAATTTAATAGCGCTTTCACAAAAAAGAAGTGGTAAAGTAAAGAAGAACAGTTAACAACCTTCTCTCGTCGAAATCATATCTTTAACCAAGGCGGTATGCTCGGCATGAAGGCCGACGTTCATACCTAAGTTATTTCCGCATTATCTAAAACTTTCGCAGACCAAGCGAATTCATCGTCACTATTTATGACAAGAAGTGAACGAATTTGATTTTCTCGCTCATTAAGTATGGCATTTTGGCGAAAAGATTCATCTCGTTCAATTTGAACTTCAAGAAGAGTTTTTTGGAATTTCGCTAATGCCTGTGCACCTTGATTAGCAATGCGATCCTTGTCATCTATAAGGCTACTAATTTTCTTCCTTAGAATGTTATTATTTTCGTGGGAGTTAAGATATAAACGTTTAAATCGGTTGGCTAAACCTAAACTAGATCTATGCTCAATTTCTAAGAGACGAAATTTGGTTTGAAGTTCATTTAATGAAAGAGAGTTAATTTTGTTTGACAAACTACTTAAAGATTCGTTGAGATGAGCGAGAAGAGCATCATTATCCATAGGCTCAGGAAATGAATGGAGAAGGATGGCTTCGTCAGAAAGATTATAAATGTCTGCGAAAATGATAAGTCAGGCAAAGAAAAATAAATGACAAAGTAAAAATGAGGAAAAGAGAAGAGTTTTATACCATAAAGTTGCTGATTAGCACTTTGAAGGGTAGATATTTTATTCTTCTGGGTAGAAGATTCAGCTTCCAGTTGTTGAATTCTTTCGCGAAGAGCAGCAATCTCATTTTCACTCTTCTTGCGAGATGTCGCAACTTCAACTTCTAGTTCTTCGTTCTTTTTGTGAAGATGAAGATTTTTCTTTTCAAAGTTATTGCGCCTCTTCTCAAGATCTGAGGCAACATCAAAGGAATCTCTTCCAGACTATAAAGAAAGATGAAGAAACTATTAATATATGATTTAAAGTTAAAATTATGAAGGAATAGAGAAACATAGACATACCAAGGCACTAAGTGCATTCAAGAAGCTGGGAGTCAATGATCTAGAGATTCCTTGAAGAGACTCATTACCCTCTAGTAAAGAAGCATCACATATACTTGCGAGAGCCTCGCATGTACTAGAAAGGCGATCATCTCCAATTCCTTGCATGGAGTCTAAGAAGATATTAGATAACTGCTCCATAGGAGATTCAGTTGATTGATCCTCCTTTGCGAAAGAAGTGTCCACATTGTTATCATCTTCATCAGAAGTCTCATTTGGTAAAGAACTTGAACGAGGAGAAGAATGAATCTTCCGTTTTTTAGAAAGTGGGGCAATGGACTTCCCCTTGCGAAGAGGACCTTTGCCTTTTCCTTTGACCCTCGCTGCTTCAGGAGCTTCTCCTTCTTCGGCAACTTCGACACCAATCTTCATACACGAATGAAGATAAGAAACAGAGGCAACAATATTGTTAAAAATAGCAAAAGCAAGTATTTCTTACTTCATCCGTGATTGATCGGAGTATCGCCAGAGTACTCGCCTTTGGATGTCTTTCATAACTTTTTCTCAATTTGATAATCTGAAAATTTCGCAAGATTAGTAGATATAAGAGGAAGGAAGTATCGCAAAATGAATCAAAATTAGGAAATATACCTCTTCTGCTTTCCCGGGCCAGTTAAATACCCAGGGCTGATAATCTGCGAGATTCGCAGGGAGAATACTTGAACCTGAAATGTAAGGTCCATTCAAAAGTAGTGGAAGTACACACCACTTGTCGTCTTTGGAGTAGCGAGGAACATTGTTCTTGCCTGAGTGCCAGTCAATATCCTGTATAAGTAACTTGTCGTTGGGAATATTATCTTTTCTTTTCAACCGTGCACCCCAGCGAGACCTATCGTTCTTCATATTTATTACTTCATAATTTTCAAAAAAAATTTCTACCGTATATTTCTCAGCAACTATCTCAAGGTTTGCGAATTTAGGATCTCTGACTTTATCAGAGTATAGAGATCCTTTACCGGCGCCACGATTGGCGAATTCCATCATTAAATGGATGCAATCTCCACTTAATTGATATACAGCTCGCGAGAACTTCTCATGAGCAAGAATTTCATAGAATAAGGGCAACTCGGGATTGTAGAGAGGAATGGGAAGGCCTGCGAGGAGTTGACCCAGCGAGATTATGATCTGATGATCATCACAATGATGATCAGAAAATAGTTTTGCAGAAAGAACAGATGATGCTTCTTGATGGGGAATGGTGGATAAGGTGAAACCTTTCTCTTTTAAATTCTCTTGAGTCTCACCCAAAAGGACTTCATATCTACGACCAGGTGGAGCCATTCTTAAAATATGGGAATGAATGAATAATTGAACATCAAGAGAAAAAGGAAAAGAAAGATTTACAGTAGCAGGGACATAAATTGCGGAGGAGGAGAACGGAAGATAAATTGCAGAGAGAGAGTAAAAAAGAAGAAGAGGAGGGTGAAAAAACTATATAGAGAAGAGTTCTCGAGAAAATAAATGCATTTAATGCGAGAAGAGACGTGAATGGTCAAAAATAAACGGTTCAAAGAGACATGTCAAGAAAAGAGCGGAAGAAGAAACATGCGTAATAAATTCTGTGTAAAAGTACGGGATCATAACAGATAAAGGCGAACCGTTGAGGCGTTTCAAAAATACTAATTCTCATGACATTCTCTTCTTCGCAGAGAAGACATGAGAAGAGGCAAGATGTAGGATCCGAATATCGCAACAACAATACCTCACGAGATCAATATACGACGACATTGCGAAAGTATCGCAGAAGAGTAATATAAATGACGCAATGAATGACGCAATATACACGAGGAAGATGTGAAGACCTAGCGAGATTCAGGAGTATCGCGAGATTGCATATTTGTACACTTGCGATATTTCGCAAGTCATTCCCGAAAATAAAGGACAGCTTAGATGTCATCCATTATGTAATACCCAATATAAAGAGCCGAGCAGGCCTATTGGAGGGAGAGTTCTTTTCGAAGTGTTAGGCAAGCTATTAAGAGAGAGAAAGTTTGTAGTGATTGTAATTTCTTTAGCTCTTTCCCATTTTTATCTTGTAAACATTCAAGGAATTAATCAATAAAAATCATAATTGTTCATCTTCAAATGGCTTAGTTGTATGAATTCTTGTGAGGGGTGTAGTGTAGGATTTCCTGCAACTACATAATCATCTTCTCAGACACGTCATCCTTGGGAACTTGAGGTTGCGACTATGATTGGAATTGTGGTTGTTGACTACCACCTTTCCAAGCATATGGGTTAGGAGTTGCAGCTTGCTTGTTTGCGTAGCTGAAATTCGGGTAATCTTTTCATCCTGGATTGTAGGTATTAGAGTATGGATTATACCCTGGCCTCTGATTAGAGAACACAGCATTCACCTTTTCAGACTCTTCTTCATAACTAGGAATAATCATTGCTGCCATTATTTGCACTACCTTTTCGATGTTGTTTATCCGTTGCTCTGATTGTATAGACTCTCCTATATAGCTAACTCTTGTAACACTTGAGTTGTTTCTAGTGTAGAATTGTTGAGAGTTCAAAGCCATGCTCTCAATCAAACTAGTTGCCTGCGAGATTGTCTTTTTAGTAAGTGAACCACCACCAGCTGCATCAATCAAATTCCTCTGTTATGGAAGTAATCCTTCATAAAAGTATTGGATAATAAGTGTTGAAGATATGTTGTGGTGAGGACAGCTTGCCAACAACTTTTGTACCTCTCCTAATATTCATGAAGAGACTCTCCGGTAATCTGCAGAATGCCACTAATCTCCTTGCGAACAGCAGCCGCCTTCTCCAGAAATAGCTTTTTCATTTCAGTCCATGTTGTAATACTCCCTCGGGGAAGATAATACAACCATCTTCCGCCATATCTATTAAAGAGAATGGGAAAGCTTGCAGCATTGCCGTATCACTGTCTTCGGTACCTTGTCTAAGACTTGTCATCTTGTGCTGGAATTTTTGAAGATGACGGTTTGGATCTTCACCCGGAAGTCCCTTGAACTTCGGTAAATAATGAATCAGATTCGACTTCAGCTCCACTGGGTTAGTTAAAGTAATACACAGTGGTTGCGAATCTAAGCATGGAGATGTCAACTCTCGTAGCTTCTTCTCCAAAGGTGGAGGTGGTGGAGGATCTCTCTCGTCGTCTGTATTAACCATCTCTTCAGCGGACGGTTCTTGTTATGACTGTTGATGTTCTTGCAGTACTGTTCCCCTGCGAGTTGTAATTCCGCACCTTGGGTAATTCCACCGTTTAGGTGCCAGAGATTAAGTACCTGAAACCGGAAAAACTATAGTAAAATCTAGAAAATATTAAAATATAAAATAAATAAATATAATCTAAAATAGATTTTTTTTTTTTACATTAACAAAAATAAATATTAACAAAAAATAATATTAATAAATATTGAAAATAAAAGTAAAAAAATAAAAAAAATAAATGTAAAATAACAATAATAATCTAAATAAAATTAAAATAAATATTAACAGAAAATAAATTAAGGAATATCAACTAAAATTAACAAAAAAAAAAAATTAAAGAAAAATCTAAAAACAAAAGTACCAAATAAAATTACTAAAAGAAAATAAAACAACTAAAAGCCACCAATCGCTCTCCGGCAGCGGCGCCAAAATTTGGTGCGCGTCGTTTACGCAACAAATTAATTACTTCTTTCCACACAATTAATTGGTAATATAATGGCAAGGAGTTCGTTCCCACGAAGAGCAGGGAGATTTTAGCTGTCAAAAAGTAACTGAAAGGAGGTTTTTTTAGATATTAATCAAAGTAACTAATAAAACGAAAATAATAAATATTGGTTTAAATTAATATGGAAAAAGATGATTAGGGAATCATTCGCCGTCACTGAACCAAAGCTTAATTAAATACAAGTTTATCTCTTTTTAAATTTATATTGTTACCAACCGTAGAATAGCAATAAGCTCTGCTATCCCCCGGATTCCTACTGTCACTGGATACGGAAGCGCTCGACTACCAGCTTCTATCCAACTAACCCACCAAGAATAAGCTCTCAAGGTGTAAGTTAGTCGAATGCTTTACACTCTGTGAATCAGGTTGATCCCAGCATCAGACGCATAAGCTCGCCATGCTTACTAGTGTTATCTTTACACACAATTGCTTAACAAAATCCATCTGTCAGCTCTTGCGATTTACTACTTGTGTATAGAGTTGATGTGACAATTACACGTATTACACAACCCTAAAATAGTAGAAGAAATATTGATTGGTTAATTTAATTGATCATTTTAAATAACCCCTCAATATTCTTAGACAATAAAAATAATAAAGATAATCAACAATAAAATAAAAGTTGGAATAAACGTGGTTAAAGAAAATAATGCTTCATGTTTCAGGACGTTGAAATCATCCCTAATCAATTAGAAGTTTAGCTAGAAATAGCTATGGAGTTTTCAATATTTAAATAAAAGAGAAACATTTAGAGTAAAATTTGCAAACCAAATGAAAGTCGCAAACTCCTCTCTAAACCGTCTCCTATTCTCTCTTTCTCTCTATTTTTCTCCTCCCAAAAACTAAATGGTAAAAGAATGTGTGTCGAAGAATGAATTTTTCTTTGCTATTTATAGCATCCATAACCATCTCCATTTACCTCATGGTCCAATAAACAAATGCCACGTTGTCTCTTATTTATCCGATTGTTTTCCAAATTCAGAACGTTTTTGCATGAGAGAATAAGTGCATCCGTTATCGCATGACAAAATATCCCCTTTCTTGTTGTTTTTGCATGAAATGTTACTCCATGGACCCCACTTGAGTTTTGCATGCGCCAAACACTTCTCTTGCACATTGTGTCTTGGCATGGTCCCACCTTGTTTCAAGTGTAAAAGAAATCAGTAGATTCCATTTACATTTTGTTCTATAATTAATTAAGGTGGTGCCACTTCATTTTTGTCCCAATGTTCGATAAATAACCAGAATAAATTTGGTTCCACGAGTAGAATATGAGCCTGTCAATAACACTTTCATATAAAATGACCATTTTGCCCTTTGGTCTTCTAAATTCTTGTTTTGCTCATAACTTCTTCATACGAACTCAAAATGACTCCGTTCTTTCGCAGTTGACTTTGTATTTTCATCCTCTTCAACGTGATAGCAAGAACTCCCGGGTTTGAACGAGTTTATCTTAGTCTTTGGCCCTTTCTTCACTTGTAGCTAGCTTCTTTTATTGCACAATTAATTGCAAATTCACTTCTTTTTTTTGGACGATTCTCCTAATGAAACACAAATAAGAGAAAACAAACGTAATATACAATAATTTGCTAGAATAGATGCAATTACTAACATGGAATTGATGCTAAAATCATGTGATTTATGCACTTATCAGCATTCCTTATGATTTAAATGTTTAAGTTCATGGACTTGACCGATTTGACAAAGTAACCAGCTTAAGTATGCGTATGGGTATGCGTACTTTAGCAACCGGTTTTGAGTTTGTAAAGTTTCCAAACTCAGCATAAATTTTCGGTTCAAAAACTTCCGCCAGTATGCGTACAGGTACGCACACTTAAGGTGCCTGGTTTGTGAGTTTTACAAAACCCAAACTCAGCAGAAATACTCGGTTTGAGAACTTCCGCCAGTATGCGTACGGGTACACATACATAACCTGTCTCCTTCACCAATTTTGTATACACACATATGCATACTGTTGGCTCCCGGTTTATGGACTTATACACTAATGTGCGAACACACTCTATATGCTTACATATCCAAAGATGGTTACATCATCAACTCTTTATTTCAATAATTGAAACATTCTTCTATAATATCAATGGCCGTTTTCACAAACTATTAGCATCAAATCAATTTTCAAGATATTGAAATAATCATTATTGAAACCTTCCAAGTCTTACACCAAATGATTGTATCACACAAACCATGTAAGATGTTACTTGGAAATTTTCTCATGATATAAGATGAACTTGGTCGAAGCGAAAGCTTACCAACACATATTTCGAGAAATATGTAAGCGAGATATACTCAGCTCGAAATCTCAAATGTGTATAAAGAAAACTATATCGTAACACGACTTATGTCTCAATATAGGAGATAATAGAAATAGACTTTCCAAGTGATAGATAAGTTCAAGTCTCCACATACCTTTTGTCCAAGAAGTTCCACAAGCTCCCCTTAGTAGTTCTTCGTCTTCAAGAGATGAACGTCGAGAGATTTAAGCTCAACTACACTATCTATGTCCTAGTCCGAGACATTAACAAATAGGATAGAAATCAAGACTTATAGTTTTGATCACTAACATTGACAAACATGCTTGAGATAGCAACGCATGCGAGTTTGACCGAGCAGTGCTCTAACATCTTCTTTTTCATCAGTCTTTGCTTTTGGGTTGATTTACAGCTTGACCACTAATGGTCTCTCATGTAGTTCTCCACCTCCTGGTACTTCTTTTGCGTTAAATGAAATTGGTTTCCTCTTCCAATCCTTCAGTGGTGATATCTTTTCAAGGTTGAGTATCTCTTTTCCATCATTGTCTCTTGTGTAAACTCGACTTAAGACATTATCGTGAAAGTCTTCTATGCTTCTGAATGAGTGCATTATTGAGTTACAGTATAAATTCTTTGCCTCCGCTGCCACTTCAATCAAGTAAGTTTTCTTTCCAGCTTCCATTCCTAGTGCCTGCCCTTCTGGTGGTGGTGGTAAATTCTGTTGCTGCTGCACTAAGAAATGATTTAATTTCCCCTGATCTATCATTCTTAGTATGATTTTCTGCCCATTTCTGCAGTTGCTGGTAGCGTGACTATGGAAACGGTAATAAGCACAAAATTCTCTGCTTCTTCTTCCTGATGGTGGTTCATGACCCATATTTGGTGGTTCTGGTATGTATTCCATTAAGATCACCGCCTCCCAGATTTTGTCTATTGCAGTATTTAGATGCGGCATTTTTATATGTTCCCATACTGTTCTATTTCCTCCTGGGCCTCGATTGTAGTGTCTCTTTTGTCCTCCATAGCCTTCCGCTTGGTTATCAAATCTTTGTATCTTGTTATTACCTGCATTATTATTGTATTGCCTCTCTCTATATTCGCTGTCATACATCTCTTGATCTCTACTACCCATGGCTATTAGCTTTTGCTTTTCTTTCATCATCATCTTTTCTTGGCTTCCTTGGGATATGCTTGAAACTGTGTTTGCTATCTTTGGAAGTAGGCTTGTGTTCCCATCTTTTGTGTTTGTATTCGCAACGGGGTAAGATTCCACTTCTTTCTGCTTTTCTTCAAGAGAGATGTACTCCTCTTGGTACTCGCGCAACTCTGTCATTGATATGGTATCTTTGATCCTGAATATCTGCGTATACAACAAGTCTGTTGCAAAGAGTGCTTTAATAAAAGCTAGTATGAGATTTCTCTCATCTAATCTTCCAGCCATTTCACTAAACATGGTCCTCCAACGCGTGGTTAAATTTCTCAAGCCCTCATTTTTTCTTCTTCGCAAGTATAACACCTTCTCTATCCATGGTCGTAACACGTTGTTACTGATGTATGCTCCCAAGAATATGGTATGTAGATGATTAAATGATCTGATTGTTCCCATGGTTAGGCCCTCAAACCACTGCAAAGCTTCTCCCGTTAGACTGGCGGGAAAATACTTGCATGAGACTGCATCGTTATCTTCCCAATGTAATAAAGATCTGTTGTATGCCTTTATGTGCTGCACTGAAAATGTGGTTCCATCAAAAATATTAGTGAATACGGGTAGAGTGCATTTAGTTGGTACTCCTGCCATTTGTATTTGCCTTGCGAATGGTGTTTTTCCTGCTTCTTCTATTGCTTCATCCAATTTCCGCCTACCTCCATCTCTTCGCGTTGTAATCATCGCTCTTACTTCTACCAATTCTGTTAAGATTTGTTCACTCATGATTTGGTCTGCATCTTGTTGCCTTGGTCTTAATTTGCAGCCTTGCTTGTCTCTCTCTGTTGTCGTGCCTATTTTGACGCATTGCTTCTTGTATTTTTTGTTCCTCCGCCTCTTTTCTTCTTCTCATTTGTCTTTCCCTTTCATTTCTTTCATTTCGCACACTGATCATTGCGTTATTACGTCTTTCATCTTCTTATACATGGTTGCGTTGATTTCGCAGTATTCTCTTCCTTGTAATATCATTCTTCCTTGCTCTTCGTCAGTTTCACCATCCTGATCATAATGTGTGCGATTACATTCGCCTTGTTGCTCATGTCTATTATCATTGCGATTTCCTCCCGTGCGATAGTTTTCACCTTGCTGTACATATCGATCATCATTTGGTTGCTGCTCTATGCGATTATCGTCACGCTGACCATGTATGTTGTCGCCTACCTGAAAATTTTTAGCAATGTTGTTATCTAAAAGTTTCTCTTGTCTGATATCCCTGCGACTAGATCTGCTACGTCTTGACGTGCTCCTGCTTGTTCTTGACCTTGAGCTTGCACGTGTTGTACTTCGTGATCTCTGCTCTTGTAATATGATATTCTCTTCCCTTAGCTCATCATTCTGACACGTCAAATTCGCGCGTGCTTCTTCTTATCTCTTTCTTTCTGCGATTAGTCTTTGTCGGAACTCCTCTATGGTCATATTCTCTTCATTTTTTTTATTGGTCCTCCATCTCCAGTTCTTTGCTCGTCTTCTTCTGTTGAATATGTATTTGCAGTATGAACACTTACATCATCATAGTCGATAGTTTTTTTCTCCACCGGTTCATGTTGGATCTGAGTTTGGACTTGGTTTCCTCGATTGTTCCTTTCTCCCATCCTTCATGATTCAACAATTTCGTTTCTTCTTCTCCCTGCGATTCTTCTGTTCCTCCTAGTTGCTATTGCTTGTTCTTCTGTAGATGTTTGTCTCACCATCTATTTTTCTTGGAACAATATTTTCTCTTGACAAAGTACTTTTTTAAAGAACTTAGATTGTTACTAATATAAGATATTTTTCTGAGCTGAGAACTTTTAGTTGCGTTTTTTAGATCTAAACTTATAAAACTCTCAAAGATTGTTGATGAAGCAAAGAAAAACTATGAATGATTTTGAACGTTTTTTGAAAGAATTTCATCAACAGGGTATATCATCCGAGCTGATTTCTAGCGCCAAAATGTAGTCGCGATAAATCTCACAACTACACCCTTCGTAAAATCTATGAAACAATCTAAGAAACTATATTGAAATACTCAAGAACTCTTATTGAAATCTTAGAACAAGTACAAATATATGAAGAAACCCTAACTTGGGGAGCAAATAACTTTCTCTATCCTAAGTTTCTTCTCTCAACTCACTAAAAAGATCCCTCTTTTTACAAAGACGCTCGGCTCCTTATATATGAGTTTACATAATGGAGGACAGTTAATAAATCCCCTTATTTCGGATTTGGTGTGCGTCAATGTCGCATAGGATTTTACCATTGCCGCACGGTTTCTTTACTTCCGCATAGATCTTCATACTTTAATCGTGATTAGGTGACGTCATCCGGTTCGTCATCTTGAATATGTTGTACGCGGTCGTATTCTCTTATCACTTAAGGAGTTACTTCGCATACTAAACGAGTGTGCGATATTTTGTATCCATAGATTATACATCATTAGCATGAGGTAATTCCTCAACATTCTGAAAGCAAAAATTGGATTCATGTGTAAGAATTCAAAAAGAAAGAAAATTTTGAAAGAACTCGGTAAGCAAAAAAGATCAATTAGGGTCCTCCTTCAACCTTCGCAAAACTCTTATTGAAATTTAATCACCAAATTCAGCATTCGAAAAATTCTGATTGGTGATTTGTTTTAATGGTGGATTTAGGTTTTGCATGTCCCGAAAAACAAACCATAGAAATAATAATGGTGAAGAAGCGTGGTGGTGGTGATTCAATCGATGGAGAAGCAGACTGAAGATTGAAGAGAAGTGTGGAAGGTTTTGGAAGTTGGTGGTGGTGGATTTCAATGGGAAGTTGTCGAAGGTTGAAGGAGGTGGAGGAGGGCGGTGGTGGTGGTGATTCTCCTTCAATCTTCCCTGCTTTGGTTGAAATTGAATTTCGGATCGAGATTCAAAAGAAGAAAGTAAGTTGTATTTTCCCTTGATTTTGTGTTGTATTTAAGCCAGTTTCAGTAGTACTTAAAAGAACATAGGGGCAATTTGGAGATTTCATTGTCGATTGAAATTGTTTTGGGACACCAAACAAACCATTTTCGGTTATTTTTTACAATTCCTTTTGGTTTTGCTCGGCAAAAACACTTTTGGTGGGTTTGTTTGCAGAATTCTCCATTTCCAGGAATTTATAATCCATGGGATTACAAATTCTGGGATTTATGCAAATTCCTTGTGTGTTTGGTAACTCAATTGAAAATCATAGGATTTATAGAGTTTTTTTGTATTAAAGTCTTTGTACCGTTTGACACTACCCTCAAATCTTAAAATTGCATATATATGGGATTTAGAGTTTAAAAAAAAAAAGTGGGTCCATAAATCCCTTGATAAGTTTCCCAACAAATCTTAAGGGGAGGGGTCAGACTCCATATGGAGGATTTTCTAGAAAACTGAATCCCGCAGGAAACGTGATTCTAAGGATTCGGGCAACCAAACATACAAAGGGAAACATAATTCCACCAAATCCCCTGTACCAATAAATTCCACATTTAAAATTTTACATCCAAACCTACCATTTGCGTTTCTCTGATACATACTCTTTCCGTCCATAAAGAAGAAGAACGTCAAAATAAGAACATAAAATTAAAGAGAAGAGAATTTCTATGATATGCAAATCCTTGTTACTGAATCTTATTTTATTAATCAATCCAGAGGCAAAGTTAGTTTTGAAGCGAAGTCCTTTATCTGATGCGTTTTCATGTTGTTTAGGTTTTCTTATAATAAGCATATGATTTTGGACAGTACCACACTATGCATACTGTAACGGATCATCCTATCCAGGAATTTTCTTGTGGATTTAGAGCATAAAAGTTAATTTGTTGTTGTTAGAGCATAGCTCGGTTGAACCCACCAAGCGTTGGTATGTCAAGTTTTATTGTCATATTTTAGTGAATCAAAACTCATTTAAAGAGTCGCTTGATTATGTACTACAGTCAACTTCGTATAGGTTAGCTTGAAAGTATTAGGATATGAGACATTACAAGTATTGCGAAGACTTGAAGAAGTGAAGAAGTAAGAAGCTACAACGACAACATCATCCTTCCACTTGAGGTTAGTGATATTTGACTTGAACTGTTTCATTCCCTAACGTATCTTTCAAGTCATGCATATTGAAAACAAAACTGCGAAGCATGAATACTCTAGATAGACATAATATTAAGGAATACAATACGAGGTTTATTTATTAACCATTAAACTTTGTAGATAAGACATCGACATAATCGTTTAAATGCTATTGTGATTATGTATGGGTATGAGGTGAGGATTTCATCCTAGGAAACAATGTTTTACATGTGTTTTAAGGAAGTAAATTCATGAACTTGTTTTGTGAATCGAAAAGGAAATCGCCAGGCGTTATTGGTATTGTTATTCATTGCATATCTCGTGAATAACCAATATGTGTGATTAGTATAACCGCTCATGACTTGTTCGTGTTCCTAGTAAAACTATTCACAAAGGCCTGACTTTTGTATTGGTATGACTTTTATTAGTGAAACCGATCTTAAGTAACCACCTGAGATGGTAGGATCGAGTTTGTGATTTTGTGTAAGACCGACTCTGGGTAAAGGGGAACCGATCCTAGTAAGAGGTGCAACATATCACAAAGGGGAATCGATCCTTGTATAAGGTGCAACATGTTTTAGGAGAAAGGGGAACCGATCCTATGGACATGTGCAACACGTTTTTAGGAAAAGAGGAACCGATCCTATGGACATGTGCAACACATTCAAGTTAGATACCATATATATGTGGGGAACCGATCCTAGTACCTAGTCAACCGAATTTTGGAAATCTAGTGTGACTATGCACAGTACTCACATGGAGGTAGAACCGAAACTTATTTTGGTAGAACCGTTAAACCCATGATTGGTGATTGAGTGTTCTTGATCAATCACATAGTTCTTTAAAGTCAGATGAACCAAAATTGTTTAGAAGTGTGGAAAATCGGTTTCAAGATTGTAAGTATGAAAGAGGACTTACAGAGTAAGGATGTCGACATACTTTGAACATGTGCAGTAACGCTTATCTTTAATTGTTCAAAGTTATTCCTTAATAGCTAAAGGAAGAGAATCCCAGGATCGAAACATAAATAAGTTAAGAATCTTTTATTTAAGGTTTTTAATTTTATTTTAGGAAAATCAGAATTAGTAATGTGCATTTACTAGTTGAAGATTTTCCAAAGAGATTTTCGGTCAATATTTTGGACAGAGCATTTCCAGGAATTATGGAAACCGAATTTGAATACATTATATATCTTGAGAAGTTTCGGTTTTGAAAATTCGTTGGTGTCCAAACTTCCTTGTCTATAAATACTTGAAGTTTGCATTTCTAGCAAACTAATCCTTCGTGACAGCAAACTTCCTCGGTTGTGTTGTTACTGGTGAAGCCGCCTATTCGGAGAGGAGAGTAACCTAATTAGCCGAAATGTGTTACGGCCACTCAGTTTAAAGTTGAGATTGAGAAGCTCTATTAGTACCGTTGGTGGGAAACTAGATAATTGTGGTTTATCTTGTGTTTTCGATTGATTTGATTGATTAACGGTTGTTGAACTTTGATTTCACCTAGTTTGTTTATGCTTGAGAATCTTCTCTTCTGATATAAGATTCACTCAAACTAGATCGAAGTTTCGACAGGGAACTTTAGACTGTTTGTAGATCTAAAGATGCCTTGTGATAATCCATTGTTAACAGACTCCGTTCTGTGCGTGCTTGATCACAAGAGATTCAAGTTGTTGTGTGCAGGCGTTTATTGAAGATCTAAGAAGATTTAAAGACAAAGAAGATATTGAAGATTTCTGATTTGGGGTTCATAATCTTTGGTGTGCACAATACTTGTTTCGGTATGGAGGATCCAACTATAATCTCTTTATCCTTGTGGTAGATTAGACTGACTAGTTGTGTAGATGGGCATCAATATAATTCTTGGTGATTAAAAGTATTGATTGCAAAATCTTAACAATTACCTTTGGTAGTTGAGAATAAGATAGATCTAAGAACCTGACGAAGGAGTTTATTGAGATAAATAGAAGAGCCTTTGTCGAACTCACATCACTTGGTTGAAGAGAGTTCCTACCAAACAGATTTGTTGTTCCTTTACTGTTTGGAATACAAACCAAAGGAATTGTTCCAAGTACGTGACTTATTCATAAGTTGGAGGCGTGGGAATACAGACGGAACTAGGTGAACTATAGGTTTAGTTGCTTGGTCTCAACTATACGAAGTTGGTTTGATTTTGTATAGCGGCTTAATCCTGAGAGTATTCAATTTTGGACAAGGTCCCGGGGTTTTTCTGCATTTGCGGTTTCCTCGTTAACAAAATCTTGATGTGTCATTTACTTTTATTTTCTGCAATTATAATTGTTTGTTATTATAATTTAAAGTAAATTACACAAACGTTAATTCCTATTTTACTTGATAGTAATCCTATTGTGCTTGGTTAAGTCCGAACCTCCTATCAAGTAAACATACTTCGTTGTTGTATTGTCTCGATCTCGTATCCATAGACGATCACACGAAGTGTGAACCGATTAGTTGTATTTTCTCGACTCAGTCCATAGACAATCATTTTCGGAGAAAGGACTTATAGGTAGGAAAAGTTTTAGCTTGAGGTATATTTGGGTACCCTCTCCTTTTCAGTTGCCGCTATCGATTCTTAACTCGTTGCAACTGCTGAGAATTTTCTAACTTTCAGATGTCTACACTAACATAGGGAAAAAATATGACAAGCTTTCTGGGCAGAAGCCTCAAGCCTAGGAGGATCACATGTTTCTTTTTTCATTCATCATTTTGGAATAACTTCATGCCAAAAACTTAGTGAACTCTGTAGCCGAGTTCAATTATACACACAAGCTAGTGCACAAATTTCAAATTTTAAGTAAAGTAAAGATGAATTGCATTACAATATTGTTGTTTCTCTTTTATACTTCAAGTTAGAAATGAAATGTCAGTTAAGTTGCTCTGAATTTCTTTCTCCATAGTGTGCAAAAGAGAAATTGTAAAACTATTTAACATTGAAGAGTTTTGTAAACACAAATGGTATATTTCTATTGATGACAAAAAGTATAAATGCACCTAAATGGGGAGACATTAGAAAGCCTAATCCCAGAAAAACTAATACTCACTCCGTCCCAAATTAGTTAAGCTATTTGGTTTTAAATTTTGTCCCGCAAATAGATGAGCTATTTCACTAATCAAGGGGATATTTCTAAAACTACCCTTTTAATTGATTATTGTTACTATAAGAAATATGTATAATTTGATAGCCATGTTTATAATCGTTACGTAGGTGTTTTAAAATGCTTTTGAACGGTATAAAGTTTACGAAAACCCGTGGTATAGTTTAAGAGATAAATCATTTCGAAGTTTTACAAGTTATTATCCATAAGGGCATTCTTGTAAAAAGTACTTAAACATACTCCTCTTCTTTCCTTGCCTTAATAATTGTGCAAACTACAAATGGCTCAACTAATTTGGGATGGAGGGAGCACATGGATGGAGAAAAGAAAAGAAAAGAAAAGAAAAGAAAAGAAGGAAACTGGATTTAGTTTTCTTGTGTACGTTGTACGGTTGTAGAATATTGAAGAGTTTCAGGTTAGCATTGGCGGACCGAAGAAAACCTGCAAGAACAAGTAGAAGTTTGTTACTAGTTAAAGTGATATTGTGAACTTAGGAATCCAGACACTTCGCATGTTCTCAGACACTAGCGTGTTCCCATTACTTCCGCTAACTCTGCCCCTTGTAGCAAAAGTAACAACTCCACTATATCTGCTGAACACATCTATAAAAAAATGTTAAGTAGATTGTGCATTGTAAAGGAATCAGTTGCGATGAATCAAATAAGTGATTAGCATTTATCCAAAGCGCAATAGTTTAGATGAGTGTCGACACTCTTAAGTTTTTGCACGCATGAGACGTCCCATTTGCTTGTTTGATATCATTTGTAATACCAGTACAATATGGCAACTTCCATTTGTAATGTACAGACATGTCTATTGCCTAATTAGTTGCTTCGATTATAGCTTTAGGTTTTATGAGGACTTAGTCAAATCAAGCATGGAATTATCCTCATGAATCAACAATAGCATTTGGAAAATAAAAATTGTATAAGATGCAAGTTATTCAAGCAAAGGAGATCTAACGACAGACTGAATTAGGATTGGGCTGCATATGGCATCAGTTTAATAAATGATTGAGGAGAATTTGGGAAGTGTTTGCACTTGTGGATACCTACTAGCGGACTTATAAGGATTTAGTCAAGCATGGAATTATCCTCATCCATCATCAATAACTATGACTAATTGAAACTGTATATGATGCAATTCACGTATCCAAGAAAGTGAGAACTAGCAACAAATTTAATTAGGATTGGGTGTGCATACTGCATCAATTTAATTAAAGATTAAGTAGCATCTAGGAAGTAGTTGGACTTGTGGATGCCTATATTACTATGTTATGTAATATAGAGGCTAGATATTTTAGATGGTAAGATACCAGGATAAGCTCTGTAAATACTCTCATCGTGTAGAAAACTCAAAAGAGTTAAGAACAAGGATTCATGCTTTGTAGGCATAGGTTCTAAGTAGTTCCCTGGAACATGTCAAACCAAAGTAAAGAGTTGTGGAGTTTTCTAAGTTTCCCGTATAACTAATATCTTGGTTTCAACAATTTAAACCTTGATGCAACACATAACAAGAAAGGGTGTTCTTTCTTTTCATTAAGTATGATGAGATTGAGTAATTTGTCATGAGAGATCCTATTGTACATCCAAGAAAACCAAATCAAAAAGAACACTTCAAAGGAACCAACATCAATTGGAAATGTATTTTATGAGTTTCTGACTGAAATTAATAAATTCGAATTGATTGACCATCCAAACGATGACTGTAACCTAGGGCTATTTCTTGTTTGCGAAGTCTAAAAACAGTACTAAAATCTATGAAATGAATAAAACTATTTACCATACATTTAAAAAGGTTTCAATAAAATAGAAGTGAAACTTGAAAAGGTTGAGATAAAAAGAGAATCAAAATCAGTACATTACCTCATCAATATTTTCTTCAACTCATAAAGACTCCCCCTTCTCCAAACCCTCCAGCTTATTCAATTCATTTTACATAACAATTAATCTGTTATTAAATTGAATTATAAGGGTATTGTCCTAATCCAGTAAATCGACAATAAAAATAAAAATTACCGGAATCGATAAACATCGGTTTGATATCTGGGTTCAGTCGATCAAATTTCAGATTCATAATGAAAAATCTTGAACTTTGATGTTGCATTGAACTGTTCATGGATCTAATGTTTGGATTTTGAGATAATAGATTGAAGATTTCTTGAACTTCTTTAATTTCTTTTTTTTTTTTTTGCAGCCTGGTATTGAGCTTTGAGATGAACAAGAAAAAAAACCTTTTTAATTTATTTTTCCATAGACTGAATTAATTTGTTTTTCTAGAAAAGAACCTCTTTATATTAAGGAAAATCGGAAAAACAAAACGTTACAACAGCAAAGTAAAAGACTCAAACAGCTACTCGATGCCTATTCCGCCTCAGCTAGAAAACACATCAACCCCAACAAATCTCATATAATCCACCATCCACGACTTGACCCCACTGCCATTGGTGAAATCCAAAGCATCTTCGATATTCCGACTACATCAACACCACCATTGTACTTGGGAGTCCAATTCAAAAGCGGAAGAACATCAGCTCATATTTTCCGTCCACTACTACAAAGAATGGCTCGCAGAGCAAAAGGATGGAAAACGAAATGCCTAAATCAAAAAGGAAGGTTAGTACTCATTAAAACTTCACTATTACCTACTGCAAACTACATCATGCAGGCAAACCTGTTACCGGTGCAAGTTCATAAGGAAGTAGACAAAATTACTAGGAATTTTTTCTGGGGTCATGATGCATCTATCAGGAAACTACACCCTATGGGATGGGATAAACTGTCGCAACTCATGGAAGAGGGGGGATTGGGAATTAAGAAAAGCTTAGACCACAACAAAGCACTATTTCTCAAACAAGTTTGGCAAATTCATGATCAGGCTGATTCGATTTATACATCAATGTGCAGAGAAAAATATTTCAATAATGAACCTTTTCTCCAACCCAACCAACCTTCCCCCATCCTCAGCTAGCCCTCTTTGGAAACAACTCTCATCCCTTCTTTCTTGTATCACACCCCATATTTTCCACAAAATAGGTACAGGAAATTCAGTCTGGAACAATTCCAATTGGATACCGGATCACCCACCTCTCGACCAAAACCAATGTAAGGTTTCCCCTTTGTATCTGATCTTATAGATGCAACTTCAAATCCTTGGATACATGACCGCTTGTCACAACTTCAACAATCGGCTCTGCTCAAGATTGTTAACATCCACCTTCCGCAAGATGGTCCCCCAGATAAAATTGTTTGGCCATATACGAAATCTGGAAAATACACTGTTATATTCGGGTACCGTCTGCTCACTCACCACCCCACCACTACCTCTTCCATAAACCAACTACAACCCTCAAAACACATCCGGACATTAAAATGCCCCCCCAAAAATACAACTTTTCTTGTGGAAAGCTATCAATGAAGGCCTACCTACCTTCACATTATTACATAAAATGCACCTTACTTCCACCAACCTATGTCCTAGATGTAATTTATATCCAGAGATAGCTGAACATATCCTTCTCAAATGTTGGTTCACCAGAGAAGCTTGGGACCTTCTCTTCAATCATCATGCAGCGGATCCTGCCTTTCTTCACCAAAGACCACAAGCGTTAACTCCATCAACCAACTACTACAGCTCAAACAATCTACAATTGCCACAACTTCATTTTGTTTCATATTGTGGGCACTTTGGTTAGCCAGAAACGATTTGATCTATGGCAGGAAGAATAAAACCCCCTACTGATGTAGTCAATTTAGCAAACCACATGCATCAGGAATACAATTGGGCAAATTCAGTAGTACCTCCACCTCTGCCCGGCATGAATGCTACAACATCTTAAACTTCATCACTCCGGATGACTAGAAATATTCAAGTTGGATGGAAACCACCAGAACCACATTGGATCAAAATCAACACTGATGGAGTTGCCCGTGGCCACCCGGGACCCGCGGGGGGAGGTTTTATTTGCAGGGACTCGACAACCACAGTAATTGTTGCAGTGGCCCAACCATTAGGGATCACAACAGCGCTGCTTGTAGAGACATGGGCACTCCTCACAGCTTTAAGAATGGTCATCATTTACCAATGGACTAACATCTACATTGAATCAAATTCGCAGACCCTAGTCCATTTCATCAAGAAACTGGATGATCCCCTATGGTACCTGAGAGACATGATGCGTGTCAAGGGGGTGTAAAAAACAAAAGAAAATAAACAAAGCAATTAAAATCGAAAGTTGAAAGCAATAAGAGAGACAAGACCAAGGAATCCTTCTTCGTTACGAAATAATGAATCAAGTTATGTTCTTTTCTACTTGTTATTAGTCACAAATTATCACCAACCGTAGGTAAAGCAGCTAGATCAGTGCTAAACCCCTAAATCCCTTATATCACCTGGACACGGAAGTTCTCGACTACCGGATTCTCTATTTACCAAACCACCTAGTAGTAGATCACTCTAGATGTAATTTAAAATAAACGCATTAAGATTTATGAACTTATTAGGTCAATATTAGTAGTTAGACTCTTAGATCAAGGTCTACTTGCTAACGTTGTTTTCACACACAATTGCTCCACTAATCCCTCCGCAAGGTCTCGTGTTTGCTACTTATGTAAAAAGTCAAGAAACGATTACTTATCTCCTAACTTTCACTAGCTTTAGATCAAATTAACAAATCAATTTAGCGTGCACTCTAAACACCCATCAATCAATCATGAATGTCACTCTAAACAATCTATCAATCAATCATGAATGTCATTAAGATCATTCCTATTAGTAAAAACAAACGATAATTATGTGAAAAACTTCAAGATAGAATTGAAAACAAAAACTTAAATCATATGTTAAGAACTAGGAATTCATCCTCAATCAATAATAAAATTAGCTACTCATGTTTTTGAAATTCACACAAATAATAATAATTAAAAGAAGAATTTTCAAGTTCACACAAATAGTTAAAAAGAAGAATTTTCAAAAGCTATCAAAAACACAAGTGTTGTGTGTGTAGAGAGGTGTGTAAAAGATGTAGAAAACTTCTCTATTTATAGGCTTCAATATTCTCCAACTCTTCCAAGGATTAGAATCCTTTTCCCTTTTGCAATTCAATTTCCAAATTCAAGTCTTTCTCTTCTTCCATCTTCTCTTTCCAAATTTGAGTCCAATTCTCCATCCAATTCCTAGGCCCAAGTTCACTAGCCCAAGTCTTCACACCCATGAGAGAAGTCCATAGAAAGAATTTTTTGGCTCGCGGAAACCTAATCCGAATAGTCATGATTGCTGAGATCACCAAAAGACTTGAAGAAATTCCCCACTACAAAATTCTACATAATTACTATGTCTTCATTCCTCGTGAAGCAAACTTCACTGTGGCACGGCGGTTCACAAAACTCGCCACTTCTTCCCGCTCTTGCTAATCATGTTGCAGATAATAGTCAACAAGAAGTACTGCAAACTAAAATATGGGAATACACGGTTCCCGGTTTTTTGAAACAATCTGTATTAAATGACACCGGAGGAGTAACATTCCCACGTGTAATCCCGCTTTGACGTTAATTCAATTCTCATGCTTAAAAAAAAAAAAAAAAAAAAGGTTAAAGTCAACCCAAGTCAATCGCCATGTCATTGATGGGATTAACTGTGGGATTTAGATGGGCTGGAAAGAATTATTGAAAAAAAATATCCCACTACGTACCGTTTATATCATTACTCTTTTTGCTTAAGGAAAATTCCAATTATAAATCGTTAAAAAATTAGGACGACCATAAAAAGGAAAGTACTCGTTGCTTATCTGTGGTTTCCTTAATTGCTTCCATGTTCATGATATAAATAGGGCCTGTATGTTAATGTAATTGATCACTAAACTTAGAACAATGGTTTCATCCTCTATTGACATACTAGAAGAGATTTGGTTGCGTTTACCGTTGAGGTCTTTATTTGTATTCAAATGTGTATCAAAACAATGGTGCTTACTTATATCTGATCCTTGTTTTTGTTGCCGTTATTCCGTTCGAAACCACAAACAGTCAGTTGCCGGACTTTTTGTGCAAAACGCGCCGTATCGTTCTCGAATGGGTGAAGCTTTTTTCTTTATTGATGGAAGCAAAAAAGAAAAGAGAAATAATTGCCGATCGAAAAAAAGAAAAAGAAATAATGCCATCAGTAGCAATACTTTGCTTCCCTATGAGAAATCTCTACCTTGCATTAGAGATACTAAATATCGAACAATTCAATCTTGCAATGGGCTTCTATGTTGCAGGACTTCCTACTACAACCCATCTTTCCATATCTATGATCCATCCACAAACGGATACGCTCCGCGCGCATCCGTTTTCTACATTTATAATCCAACCACAAACCATTACAAGATATTACCTCCACCACCATCCAGAAAGGAAGGTTTCATGTCGGTTTCTAGTGTTAGTTTAGCTTTTGATCCTAAGATATCACCTAATTACGAAGCTATTGCCATCTGGGGAGATACACCTGACGGCACTCAAGCGGAAATCTACTCTTCTAAATCAGAGTTCTGGAAGGATTTGGGGATAATAGGTGACCGTCATGCTCATTGTTTTAGAGATTGTGGTGTCTATTGGAATGGTGCTTTGCATTGGTTTAACACATATCGTTGGGTATATTTTGATATCAGTCGAAAATTATTAAAGAGACTTCCCAAACATACATGGAGAGAGTCTACGAACTTACAAAGGTCGGAATATTGAAAGCTGGAATGTTTATTTTGGAGAGTGCAATGGGCATTTGCATCTTATTAAAACTTATGGACTGGAAATATTCCTACTAATCTCTATATCTTGGAACTGGAAAGAGATTACTCAGCGTGGACAGTAAAATACATCGTTAGCATAGAGCATTTAACAGCTACATATAATACTGAGATGGTACTTAATAAGCACAATAAGTCTTTTAAGGATTTGGATTTCTCGGTGTTGTTTGTTGAAGACAATGATGACGGTGAGGGTGATGAGGCCAAAACATCTAAGTTGGTGATGCACATAGGCGAGCATGTCATTTTTTACAATCTTAAGGATATGAGCTTTCAAGAAGTCAAAGATGTACACTTGATCAGAAATGTGTATAGCTATCACCGGTTAGCTACTCCATTCATAGAGTCACTAGCATGCGTCTGATCATCCCTTTTTTTCTTTCATTATGCCTATTAACTTGTTTTGCCTTTGTTTTAAGTACGGAGAGAGTTGGGAGAAGAGTGAGTGACACATAAAATTGTGAAGGGACTGTGGGGAGGGGAATAGAAATGCTCTCTTTGCCTTGTTTTTTAAATTATGCTCGTCTGTTATTGAAAAAGATGCCAAGTTTCCTTGTCTACCCGTATGATTAATATGCTTACTTGTGATGTGCCTGTGGTATTAAGAAGAAATAAAAATTCAATTGAAAAAAATGTGAAAAACATTAAAAATCCACGTGTATAACCGTTACTTATGATCGCAGTTGCGCCATTCTTATTGCAGTTGCAATTCTTATTGTTGGTTCCATTGTTTCTGTTAGGTACAAGCTCTGTGAAGCTTAATTTATGTTTTTTATTGTAGATAAAAAAACCTACAAGTAAAACAAACACTCTGAAAGATTTGAGTAGTCTAAGAAAATTTGTCGGTGGCGCGCAAATTTGAAAATAATTAATTTATGGAGGCTGCTGATTAAGTTTTTCCATGGCAGAAAAAAATAATCATAAGAAAATAAATGAGAATCTCTTAATGTTAATCTATTGGGGTTCATTATTGCTACTTGATGAGTACAAGTCATAGAAATCCTGCAGGATCAAGTATTAGATACTTTCTAAAGCTTGAGGCTCTGGTCCTCTGGAGAGCAAGTCATTATGCGTCCATTTGCAAGAATATCACATAATTTACATTCAAAGCGAAAAGGACATTATTCATCAATACTTTCTAGATATGGTTTAGTCTTCGCAACTTCGATCCTCATCCTCACTGCTATTATAGTCTTGTTAGTCTCATTCTTTTCCCCATCAATCATAAATCCTATGCTTCAAAATAATCTTGATCAAAAATTTACATTTATACCTTTCGACGGTACTACGATAGCTACTACTCATGTTTCGCCGTCTTTGAGTTCTGCACCGGAGCTGGTGAATAGCTCTGACCAGACAAATCAAAAATTAACACCTACTGTTTTGTTCAAAGAGATATTGAGCAACTCTACTGAAACGATTAGTCATCTCAAAGTCGGGGAATCCGTCGTTGGAGATAAAGCCGATTCTAATTTCAAGAGTAATAGTAGTAGTAAATCAGTTTCAAGAAAAAGAAGGAAAAAATCTCAAAAGAAAACTAGTGGATCTAGATCAAATGAAGAACAGATAAAGAAGAGAGAAAGTGGTGATTATTGCAATATTTTTGATGGTGAATGGGTATGGGTTGACAATAGGAAACCGTACTATCCTCCGGGTTCATGTCCATTTATTGAAGAAGGAAGTAACTTCAATTGTTTCAAGAACGGGAAAACTGATGATGCATATCTGAATTGGCAATGGCAATGGCAGTCTCAAGAAACTAATCCACAGTGCAACGACACTATCCCAAGGTACATAATATTGTCTCTAAATTTACAGATATGTGCATTGGTAGGTAGATATGTACAAAAATCTACAGGGTTCTATAAATATTATCTCTTGCAGGGTTCTGAATGCAACTGATTTTCTAGAGAGATTGAGAGGGAAAAAGGTGGTGGTTGCAGGGGATTCTATGAACCGCAATATGTTTTCGTCATTAGCATGTATCCTTTGGAATGCTTCTGCAGACAAGAGCAAAGTTTTTCGGCTCTTTGAAGGAGGATTGTTAGTGAGATTTCAGGCACGTTTCGTTTAACTGTTGCATTGAAATGAATTAAGCGATTTACTTAAACCAAATTATCTAATTTTGTAGCTTTTTATGATTAGGACTACAATTGCACTGTAAGATTTGTGTGGTCTGCTTTTCTGGTTTATGAAACACAACCACAAAACAGCAGAACTCCGGAAAGTATATTAAAACAAGAACCGGAGACGCTGAGACTGGATTTGATCGACCCACACGCGGCATTATACTACCCTGATGCAGATATTGTAGTGTTCGATTCTTGGCACTGGTGGGTTGGACATAAAGTTCACAATGGGTGAGTAGACAATGGAAGAATGAAACAAAAATGTGTGCAAGTGTACCTGATAATTTTGTACCTGTATGTATCTTGATGTGCCTAAAATAGCTGGTCTTGAAATTGCAGGATAAACTACTTTCAAGAGGGTGATTATTTGCACCCACAAATGAATGTTCGTACAGCATACAAGAAAGCTCTTACTACTTGGAGTAGATGGATTGACAAAAACATAGACCCCAACAAAACTCAAGTTATTTTTCGAGAGCATTCAGTTAGCCATTACACGTAAGTGCCGATGCGAATGTATTTTAATTGTGTAATTGTAGGCAGAGGTGATGTCAGTATTGCTGTGGTGGTTTAAAAATTATTTGTGCCCTTGATTCAGGGGAAGTAAATGGAATAAAGATGGAAAATGCGACAGACTGAAAGCACCGCTCATGAATAACGAAACTTTCATAGAAAAAAATCCATCAGAAGTAAAACATACACAAGACACAATACGGCGAATGAAGACTCCTGTTATATATTTGGACGTTGCTAAGCAGACTTACTACCGAGTAGACGCGCATCCTTCAATGTACACGAGTCCTTCCAACAAGAATAATGCAAAGATGAAAATAGATTGCGGTCACTGGTGCTTACCTGGTGTTCCTGATACATGGAATGAGTTGTTGTACATTTCTCTCCTGAGAGCTGGTAAAGGGTCTTTTGCTAGGTGAAACTGAATAAGCTTAAGTCATGTGTATAACAACATTCACTGCAATATGTTGCACATTTGGAGAACAAATTGCCGTAAAAGAAAAACAAGGACTAATTAAAACTTCAATTTGATCTTTTTAGGAAAACTCAACCATCATCAATACTCAATTTCTCTAGATGAACACACAAGAATATATTAGAATCAAAATTGAAGCGTTGGACACACTTCCAACAAACACATTGAAAATCGTCAATGGCGAATTAAAAATTGGTTTGACAAAAGAACAAGCTTAATGTATGGCCGATCTGGTTTCAAAAGAAAAAATTACAGCATGGATAATAGCATAGCATATAATCCCAATAAAGATTAATTATAGTAACAAAGCTACCAATAGATTATTTATTAATCACTACATAATATTAATTAGTAACACAAGCTAGTGATGAATAATCTTTTATTAATCACTACATACCAATATGTTAGGTAGGGAGTAACTATCATTTTAGTATCAAAACAACTGTGAATTGGAATTTTTTTAACAACAATTTAATATTATATATTGGTTAAAATTTTGGACCAAGGAAACGTAATTGATAAGAAATACAATGCTTCTTTACAAACTGAGAAATAAAACCAGGTAAAAACCGTCTCTCACAGTTTTTGTTTTGTTTTTGTGGTCTCCAGTGGGCCCGCCCTTCGGGAGTTTAGTAGGGTCCCTTGTTTTGTGTGAAACGGTTTTTTTACCTTGTTTTCCCCTCGGTTCATTAAGATTTTTTGGAAGAAATACTACTCTCTGATTAACTGATCATTTTCCTTTATATTTTTGTCCAAAATTAAAGCTTATTTTCTTCTTTAAACGGTCAATTTCTAAGACAACCATTTTCAAACATTAGCGTTGTTAAATCTTTTGCCCATGGAATGCTGAAGAGGCGGAAAGCTTTGCTCTATTGGAAGCAATTCAGTGGGCAAAAGAAAAAAGATTTGAGAAAGTCTGTTTTGTCAGTGATGCTAAATTAGTAATTGAATGTTTGAATTTAGATAACAACCAGTTATACTGGTATAATAAGACAGTCATAGATGACTGTAAATCCCTTATTTCTACTTTTCAGTTCGTGCGGTTTAAATTTTTAAAACGAAACCATATTAAACTAGCTGATGAAGCAGCTAAGTATAGCAAGAGATCTAGAATCTCAGGGGAATGGTTGGGAAATGTCCCAGATTTCCTTAATTGCTCTATGTAATAAGTTCTCTTAGTAATAAAAATTCATTTTCTTAGCAAAAAAAAAAAACAAATTTTTTTTTTCCCATGGATCGAATTCAAAACCATAGGCCAAGCACTATGGTGGGTGTTATCCCTTCCCTATCCCTCATATGTAGGGAAGGGATAGCACAAGGAAACCAGTCTCACTATGGTGCCCTTCTTTCCCTTCCCTACACAATACAGCTACTCAGTAGTCGTATGAATAGTGCCAAACGGCTACTCAGTAGTCGTATTTTTTTTTCCAGTTTTTTTTTTTTCAATGGGAATATATTTGTCTAGGTAAAAACAATATTTTAGAGTAAAAAAAAAAGGGTGAAAAAAGGAAAGTTTTAAGGTAAAACTTTAAAAACCAGAAACGGCTACTCAGTTGTCGTGTAAAATGTTACGGCTACTGAGTAGCCGTATGATTTCCCTTCCCACAAGGCGGATCAGATGTGATCCTCCATGTAGGGAAAGTGAGGATATCCCTACTCATGTAAGGTTATGGGAGACCATAGTGGATGGTTTTTGGGATTTTCCCTATATATGAGGGATAGGGAAGGGATGAGGGCAACCATAGTGCTAGGCCTAACAGATGATGTGGGCATTGGAGATGCACTTCATAAGAACGATTTTTTGGGGACCATGACTTTTTTGAGGGGTTCATGATTTTATTAGGCCACCTTCCGTATGATTATAAGGGGTGACCTCAAAGGTGGAGATGACGAAGTTACCCTTTAATTAATTAAATAAATATTTATTTAAATTTTTTAAATTAATTTTTTTTTTCAAATTTAAAAAAAAAAAATAATATTTTTTTAAAATATTTTTTTTTTTGTATTTTTTTGTATGTGGTTCGGCTAGGGGAAAAATAATAAATCTAGTCGAACTTGAAGTTCGGCTAAGAAAAAATATATAAAAGTTTTTTTAGATAGAAGTTCGGTTAAGTAAAAATTTTCTAAAACTTTCGTGGACGCACCGAACTTTCAACTCGGTTTACAAAGATTTTTATGAATATAACCGAATCTGTTCAGTGTATTTTCAAGTAGGAGTTCGGTTAAGTAAAAAATTTCTAAAAAATTGCGAACGGACCGAACTCAAAGTTCGGTTAGGTACAAAAATTCTAAAACTTTTGCGAACGCACCGAACTATGAGTTCGGTTTGTAAGGAAAATTTTCGTTCTAACCGACGTGTTCTTGGTGTTCTATGTTTCAGGGAGTTCGGTTAGAAAACTAAGGTTTTTTTAAACTACTCCTAACCGAACAATATTCTGTAACTTACATTTCAAACCTAATTTGAATCAACTTTTTCAATCAAAAACAAATTAAAAGCAATGGGTTTGTAGAAAATACCTCTGAATCGCTAAAGGGTTTGTCAGAAAAATAGTTGCGAATTTGTACTTGTCGAAGCAAAGCTAATTAAAAAAAAAATAATAATAATAATTGAAAAAAATAATTTATTTTATTCTTTTTTTTGTTCGCTCTTTTGTCCCAGGAAAGGCCATTTCTAACGCAGTTTCAAGAAAACGCGCTAAATATTTGGACAAGTGTACTTCTTTGGGTTATGGTTATGGTGTTCTAGCCTTCTCTACTCTAGGGGAGCTTGGTGAAGATACTTTGTGTTTTTTCAAGCGTCTGAAAAACTGTCTAGCCAGTAATGATGCTAGTAGCAGGGGTGAGCATTTGGCCCGTAATCCGCGGATTTGACCGGGACGAACCGTTCATTTGCGGATGGATGTCCAGACCGTTCGTTAATGGGTTGGATGCGGATGGAATTTTTAAAATCCAACGGATAACGGATCGGGCCCGGATGCAACCTTGAAAATCCGTTGGGCATCCATATCCGTTAAATTAAGGGCATTTATATAGTTCTAGAAAATATTATAGATCATTATGAATTTTTAAGAGGTTTGCTTGGGGTGTTGTCGTGGCATTTTTATATTTGTATGCATGTATAGGATATGTAGGTAGGTTTTATAAGGAGACATTTGTGTTAGCTTTATTTTCTTTACTATAAATTTTAACTAAAACAAATCCATTGGATTATCCGCATCCAATCTGTCCATCCGTGCATCCATTGGATGCAAATCCGTTGGATATGGATTGGATGCGGATGCCAAAATTGAAAAATTGAAATCCGTAGTGCAATGGATTGGATGCGGATGAGGCGAAAACCGGTCCATACCGGCCCATGCTCACCCCTAGCTAGTAGTGGTTTTGGTAGTTTTATCTTTCATAGACTAGGCGTTGCTATTCAAAGAGGAGTTGGAGCCCAGCTTGTTGCTAGGCTTCCATCCAAAAGCTTTATTTAAATTCTTGTAACAATTCTATTAAGAAAATATTTTGGTTTCATTTTAAAGAATTGATTATTTTTGTTTTTTGTTTATTATGAATTAAAATATTATTTTTTTTTATTTTTCAAAAAAATTTATTTTAAAAAAAAAATATAAAAAATTAAAATAAAAAAGGGCATTTTTGTCATTAACTAAAATATGTGGATTAGGGGTGGCTTCACTTTACTTCTAAATGTCCTCCTGAAATTGAAACCATGGTCCCCTCAAAAAACCATGGTCCCCAAAAGATGGTTCTTCTATAATGACCTACAAGTAATATACAAGGGAACTTTTACAGCAACCAACCAGTTCCCCTTCTGGCCAGTAACTGCTCAAAGTTTTGAAGAAGGTTGTCATCACTGTAAACTCAAAGTAGAAAATTTTGAAACACCTACTCCAATATCTAGCCCCACTGATACCAGTAACCAAATTCTAGCATTTAAAACACCAAGTAATAAAAAATCAGGCTGGAGCCATCCAAAACTTCACTTTCTTGTCAGCACCAGCAGTGGCTAAAACCATCCCGCGATCAGGTCCTGCAGAACAACAAGAAGAGACCACGATGTAAGTTCAAACAACTACCAGGAAAGAGAACGATCATAAGACCAAAACCAAAGGAAAAAGATATTCACTTACCCATAGGAATTTTCTTTGGCGCCCAAGCAATGCCTGTGATGTTGCCTGCAAGTCAAAAAGAGTACCAACAGGCATTGAGAAAATTTATCATAGAAGAAACTGAAAGAGCTATAAGAAAGGTAAGCTTTAACATACCATCATGAGCCATATCAGCTGTGTCCAAAACCTTCCCAGTTTCAACAGATAGCCATTGCAGCAACGAATCATGGGTGGCAGCCAATACTTTTCCATCAGGTGAAATACTGAGACGATCATAGTGCAAAGTTTCCCCCTTCGAGTCATGAAGTGGTATCGGGAACACCTTTAGAGTCTTTGGGTCCTCAGAAAGATGATAACGAACTTCAAAGACAGATAGAAATGTCAGTGCCACACTCATCAGAAAAATACTGAAGAAAAGAAAAGAAAGAATCCAGGCACCAACTCAACCTCAAACTTATTCAGCCGAAACATAGAAGTCAATTTTAACCCAGCAAACAAGATAGACAACTCCATTCCCCAACCAGAAATTAAAAAACAGAGGTTAACTCCATCATGCATGCGCTTAATATTATCCGCATCAAGTCAATTCTATTAAGACAAACTGCTCAAATCGTTCCTTTTTCTTGGCCTTGTTCTTTGTTTGACTAAATAAAAGGGATTCGAAAGGTATATCTCCTGCTATTAGTGCCAAAGGTAAGTCGTCGTCGTGATATAACTAAGATAAAATCTGGAAGTATGAAGGCTTGATAACTTTTTGAAAGGTTATTGGGCTCTTGCCTTTCTCTAAAGCATGCATTGACAGTTAAACTGCATGTATAATGAGAAAAGAAAGAAACTGAAGAAGCCAGTTCTCTTCCATGGGCATAGGACGTAATCTAGACCAACAATAAAAACACCAAAACTAAATATAAAAGCAGATGGAGACTAATACCGTCTCGCATTGTATGATCAAAAGCAATCAGATCAGACTTACCGTTAATGTTCCATATTCTTATGGTACCATCCTTGGATGCTGTTATAATTTGTTCTGAATTTGGTGAAAAGCATAACCAAGTCACGGCACTCTGAGGGTCACGATAAGACATCAATTAATATAGGGTTATAGAGGGTTAAAGCATCATGATGTATCAATGAAAATTTTTAACAGTATGTATAGAATATTAGGATAATGTATGATGAAGATTATCATATGTAAAAAATCGTGCTAGAGCGCTATCTTTTTAGGGTTTTAAGGGAAGTAGGTCGCATCTTCAAGGGATACAAGGACTATATACAGCAAGAGTAACGTCCTCCGCATACAAGCCGCATATATATCAAACCAATTTCAGAAACTGGCAACGCCACTTATGTTGTTCGTATGTCCAACAAAGGTGGAACCTTGGAGGGGTCGGTCAAGTCAATTGTCTAGGTCACCCGTCACATAGGTAGCTTAAAAGTTTCAATCAACACTGAACACACTTCGACTGTCAACACAGCGATAATTTGCAAATTTGATCAGCCCGGGGAGAATCACCCTCAACCAAAATTTCATGGCTTATCTCCTTGTTATGATCATTATTAATGGGACTACGGGACTATGGAGTCGATATATAGATAAATCTATTTTGGTTGATTATTGGTGAATATGATTCACTAGCTGTAAAGACCATTATTATTAGGAAAAATGGTAACCCGGTGAATTGTGGATTGAAAGTGAACAGTATAATATGCGCAAGTTATTTTCGGCTGAGTCAACACTAAGAAGGTAACCAATTTAAAATGGAACAATTTTCATGATGAAGAACTATCATATCAGACTAGTTACTAGGAAACCCATATTAGTAATTTGCAGCTAACCTTATGACCCTTAAGCTGCATAACTGCTGCAACCTCCTTTACTGAACCATCCTTGGAATATACGATTTCCCATACCTACAATACAAGAAGCAGAAACAATATGAATAATTAAATGCAAAAACAATCTGAAGTGTTGCATGCAAAATGTAGAGCCTTGTTATGCTCTTTACAGACTATTTAAATGAAAAAGAAATTTCCATCTGTGGCCCATAGCAACTCCATATCCTATGACTAATTACCATATGACAATAAGACTATAAAAGACATATATATATATAATGAAATGAAAAGGGCCTGGCTGTTGAAAATGCAGAAGTTGGTTTTAAGCTACGCTTCAACTGATCAGCAGTAGTTGTTGGTAACTAACCATTAGGCTAACAGAAGAACAACTAAAGTAAAGTTGATTGGAAAACAAAAATAAAATGAAACGACAGTTCACAAGTTATGGATTGATGACTTATTCCTGATCAGGCATGACTCTAAAACTAAAGGCAACTTTGCTAGATGAGAAAGAACCATCACGTTACGCGGTTGGAGATGTATAATACATGTCATTGTCAGGATTACTTTATAGAAGGAGCCCATGTGATCCTGAAGAAAGGTAAGTAACTTTAAGTATGTTTGGATACCAGGGAGAGAGAAACGTCTGTAGAGGTTGAATTAGTGTCTTCCGAAAAAGTTGGTACTAAGCAACTAGACCATCTGTTGTTTGCAAGCACTAACCAAATATATGAAATGGCAAATGGCAGGTAACTTTTCCCTATTACACTTGGTTAAACCACCAAACTACAGATAAGCAGTTCTCCCTTTAGAGTACCCTAGTTAGTATCTGAACAACCTTGTTAGCTGGTATAGACCACTGTGATCTCAAACAAACCAAAGGACAATTATAATCCACAATGATTGTACAAGTCGATGCCAGCATCTTGGACAGCCACACAAAAAGTTGTGTAAGACTCGATAAAACTTGGAACTCCTAGATTTTTACCTATGTCAGTTTGCACTAAGAATTTACCTATGTCAGTTTGCACTAAGAAACCAAAAGATTTATAATCCCACTCCTGTGTAACAGCAAGAGATCTCCATTGGTCATGTGAAGGGATTCACACACACCAGAACAAAAACAAAAAAATTTGTCTGGGACTGCAATGCCATGCCAGATTAAGAAACGGTAACCAACCACGGGCATGATTTAAAGAGTGCAGTAGCATTAATGGATCTATCATGATGCAGACTAGATGTAAACACAGATGGATGATCGATAGTATAGAAGGCACCTTCACATCCGCAGTAAAAGCTGCGGCAGCAATAAACCTCCCATTGGGAGATACTGTGGCCATGTTGTTTTTGAGCTGGTTCGTGTCTGTGTTCCCCAAAATCTTCCCACTCTTTCCATGCCAAAGGATGATGTCAGTACCTAAAAGATTTAGTCTCAAATAAGAAAAAGTGGAATGTAGTGTGGAAAAACTTCATCTATAATCACAAGATTGACAACTCATTGCATGTTAAAAATTATATTACAACATATTACAATCCCAAGCCAAATTAACTACCTCCTAGTCTTAAGTGTTTGAAGTTGACAAATTACACATCTAAGCGACAGTTTGTCCGGTATTTGACAGATGTTCCAGACATGGTTAAAAGGCAAGATATCTATCAAACAATCTCAGTGCGATAACAAACCACTTACTAATCTCAAAATTAAAGATTGTCATGAGGACTAATAAAGAACTTCAGCAAATTAGTAATTAGAAGTTTACCTTCTGAACACGAAACAATTACTGTACTTCCATCAGCAGTGTCATAACTGGCAGCTGTTCCAGAAAGGGTAATAATAGCCCTTGACTGATGAACTTTTCGGTGTTCCCATTTAATTTCTGGAACAGGAAGCTTGGGTTGTTGCTTATCGCCGTCATTAGCAGAATTTGCACTTCCTTCACCATACATATATAAAGAAGAACCAGAAAGATTTTGAGATGACACAACCACAGATGACGCTCCATCAGAGAAGGCAACTGCTGTTGGCTGTCCTCCAGCTGGTAAGTTAATTCTCAGAAATCTGCAATCAAGTAATAAGACCATGAAATAAGAATCTGATTTGATTAAAGAGATGATTTATTAAGGTAGGAATCTAAAAATGTAGAATCTCCATAGCAATTCATACTTGAAGCTTTTACTCAGAGCATCATCCAATTTGAATATCCTGACAATCCCGTCAGCACAAGCTGTAACACAAAATGAAGAACAAATAATAATTAATAGGAAAGCATTAGCGAGATATATTTTGACAAAAATAAAAAAAAAATCATTCTTAATTTTTGGAGGAAATCCAGATCCGGAATAACTAAATTTTCTTGACCAAGAAATTGTATAAACATCTTTGTTTTCTACACTGATGAAAGAAAAAACGAAGGTAATCAGTTTCCCCGGTGTGATCATGTATGCAATTCAAGCAACCACGGTGAGGTAGGTCTTAATTGAGGAACCAACTCGCAACTGAAAGAACCCCATTTATTAGTATAAAGTAAACAGAGAATCGTGAATATCCAAAGAGCTGCACCAACTATTTCCCAACAATTTTATCTCCAATTACACAAGCATCGAATTTCGGTTGTTTATGTCAAAGGCCAGTCGATCAGTAGGAAACGAACTCATCTTAATTTTTATTTACCAATAACTAAAGAGAAAAGATCCTCTGACGTTGTTAAGTGACAATACTTGACATTGACAATGACGATTTATCGAATATATGGGGCCTTAAATAAAACGACATAGAAGCTAAGGTAGTTGAAATCGAAAACCTATGTGAACTCCTATATATCTAGTTCAGCAAGTAAACAATAACATGCATTCGCAGTAAAGCTACAGAGAGGCATTCAAACATATTTGCAACTAACCGATCAAAAAAAAACATATTTGCAACCATTAATGTTTGACTAATTTCATATACATAAACCATTTTCAGCTAGCATTACAAATATCAGTAGATCAGTGTCTCGATTTCAATAAATTGATAAAATCAAAACTAAATAAACACTAAAAGAGACCAAACTTAGCATCAATTACACACCTGTAGCCAAATTTCTGCCATCAGATGAGAAACACAAAGCTGTAACTGAATCTCCATGACCTTTCAAAGTATTAATATCCAATGGATGATGTCTTTTCACTTGATCCTGAAACAATCAAACATCATAATTCATCAAACCATACAAACCCTAGAAAAATCTCAAAAAAATTCTCCAAGAATTATCATCACCATACCTTGTCTGAGGCGTGTAACTGAGATCTAGAATGTGGCTTTCTAGAATTATTATTATTATGAGAAGATTTCTTTGATTTGTGATTCACAATTTCATCTGGTTTTGAAATGGTTTCAACTTCAGATCTTTTCTGACGAAAGTAATCAGAGAAGAAAACGAGAGCAATGAGAGCTCCTAGTGAAACTGAGATTATGAGAACTGGAACAACTCCTAACCCTAAAAAAAGTGATGATTGTTCTTCCATTTTTGAGAAGAAGAGTTAGAATGAGTTTTTGATACGATTGAGAAAGAGTGTGAGTATTTGCTCCGTAGGGGTGTATGTAAGTTTTAGTCAGCTTAGAAATGAGGAATCGTGGAACAGGTGGCGCAATTTTAGTACTACGGCTGCTAGTCACTATTGCGCGTGAATTACACTGTGGAACTGCAAAAGTGATGCTTTCTATGCGGATAAGGACGTATAGAGCCCGTCAGATGGTTGCATTTTTAGTCTGTTTTGAATGAAAATGGACACTTGTGTTGCATGCTGTTTTTGGATCACATATTCACGGTACAAATTTTGCACCATGGTGGTACATTTTAAGCTAAATTGTGAAATTACATGGTAGCTTTTGGGTCACAAATTGAAGCTTGGGTTACGGAGCAGCTTTAAAGGTCACCATATAGATTTTTGGTCGCTTAGCAAATTGGGCAGTGCTCTCCCGCACGACAGCGCGTGGAGTGTTTATAAGCTAGCTGGTTAGCAGCCGTTAGATGGTAATGCATATGTTCTATTAGCCGTTCAGATGAATATACAGCTGGATCATGGACATAATTGCAAAGAAGACCTTTAATCTAATTTTGCAGCCCATGTAAATTTCCATATTTCATTTTCAAGAACTTTTCATCGAGAGAAACAAAAAAAATAAAAAATCACCAGGACTATTAAGTTATGAACACCATGTTCATCTTTCTTCACCTCCAGATCCAAAAACATTATTAACACCAAATTGATCTCTAGAAAAAAAAAATAACAAAAAATTACTTTAACAAATTAAGTAATAGCATTTAGTTCTTTGTTACATCTCTTTTACACTCTGTCACATGTATCTTTGTTATTTGTAAGTGTGTGAGGTGTGTGTGCGCTTGAGTCCTGTATCTGGTCCATTTATACTCCTTCTCTCTTTTGGATTTGGTTAAGGAAAATCATTTTTATTTTTCTGTTTTATCTTTCAAATGTTATCTTGGTATCAGACTGAGAAAGTACATCTTTCTCAGGGTTTCTCGATCCTTCATGTTTAATTTCTCCTTCTCAGAGATTTCTAATTCCTGTTTTCAATAGCTCCTTCTCTGTGCTCCCTTTGATTTTTATTTTTGAGCTATTTCTTTCTCTGAGATCTCTTTTTCATCCATTACTGTTAACAGCTTTTTCACAAATTTTCAATGGCACAACGAACGTTTGCACAAATTCCTTTCAATCAACTGCTTAATATCATCTCCTTTAAACTTACTGATACTAATTACCTCACTTGGAAATCCCTAGTTCTAGCTCTCTTCAACAAATTTCGTGTTACTGGTTATCTTGATGGCTCTACAACTTGTCCCCCTCAGTATACATCTCGCAATCATCAGAACAATGATATCGTCAATCCGACATACACGACTTGGCAAGATGAAGATTCAACGATTATTCTACTTCTCAATTCGTTGATTTCGAATCTTTGTTCTTCCTTATGTGGTCAAAAGCTACATCTGCACATGAACTTTGGTCTAATCTTGCGGCTCGATTTGCTCAAGATTCTGCAACTCACATGATTCAATTGCGTACCAAACTTCAGTCAATCAAATTGGGTAATGAATCTATTCAAACTTATCTCAATTCCATTAAGAAGGTTGTTGATGCCTTGGCTGCCGCTGGATCCATTGTGAGTGATGTTGAATGTGTTGTTATTACTTTGTCTGGTTTGCCTTATGTTTATGATTCATTTGCTACCACTATCAAACTTAGATGTCCTCCTGTAACCTGTGTTGAACTACATAATCTATTGTTAAGTGAAGAGGTTGTTATTTCATCAAAACATGCCTCTCTAGTTGCTGAGTCTGAGAACAAAGCTTTCTATTCTCAGTCTAGAACTCCTTTATCAAATTATAATTACAGATATTTTGCTCCCTCAATGAGAGGTAGTTATTATTATTCAGCTCCTAGAGGTAGAACGACACCTCATTCAGGTAATAGAGGTGGTCACTCTTTTCATCCAAGGCCTACCCCGTCTTTTACATCAACACCTCCACCTACTTCATTCACAAGTACTCATCCCCCTTGTCAAATTTGTAATGATCTTGATCATCTTGCTCCTAAGTGTACTAATCGACTGAATTTTGCATATCAAGGCAAGAAACCACCTGCAAATCTTCATGTTATGTTAGCTGCAGCTAACATCTTTGGTGAGAACCCATGGTATGCTGACAGTGGAGCTAATCAGCATATTTCTGCTACTGCTATTCCTGCTGAGGATTACAGCTCTTATGATGGCTATGACTCTATTCAAACAGCTAATGGTGAAGGTATGTCTATTTCTGCAGTTGGTAACTCCCTCATACATACTCCCTCTAGGCAATTTAACCTTCATCAGATTCTACATGTTCCTCAAGCATCAACCAACCTACTCTCTGTCCATAAGTTCACAACTGACAACAACTGCACTATAACCTTCTCTTCTGTTGGTTATACTGTGCAGGATCTTCATACTGGGGAGATTTTGCTGCAGGGCCCTCACAATAATGGCTTGTACCCAATCAATTTTCATCAGCCCATTCATGCTCTTCATGCTCAAAGTGTGTCCTCTACAATTTGGCATCACAGACTAGCTCATCCCTCTTTTCAAGTCTTTCAAAAAGTCTGTAATGATTTATCTATCAAGAATGTTGTTAAGTCCCCTCTTTTTTGTGAGTGTTGTCAGTTAGGAAGGTCTCATAAACAACCTTTTCTTGTTTCTACAAGTTTTACAACTAGGCCTTTAGAACTACTTCATATGGATCTTTGGGGTCCTTCTCATGTTGCTTCTAATAGTGGTTACTTATATTATGTGAACATCATTGATGATTATACAAAGTTTTGTTGGTTGTTTCCCTTATATGTCAAATCTGATTTCAAGACAATCTTCTTCAATTTTAAAGCTTATATTGAAAATGCCATTTGTCATAAGATTGCTACCATTAGATCTGATGGTGGTGGGGAGTTTATTAATGGAGAATTAGCTACTTTCACTGCTGCTCATGGAATTAGACATGAAGTTACCTGTACACATACCTCTGAACATAATGGTGTAGCTGAAGCCAAACATAGGCACACACTTGATATTGGCAGAACATTTCTCATTCAAGCCAATTTACCTGAATCTTTCTGGGTAGATTCTTTCATCACTGCTAATTTTGTCATCAACAGACTACCCACTAGATCCTTAGGCTTTAAAACACCATTTGAAATGATCTTTCACAAAAAGCCTGATTACAATTTTCTAAAAAGTTTTGGCTGCTCCTGCTTTCCCTGGCTCAGGCCATATGATGCAAACAAACTGTCCCCTAGAAGTGTTGCATGCATCGTTCTTGGTTATAGTACAAACCAAAAGGGTTATAGGTGTTTGGAACCTGTTAGTGGCAGAGTTTATGTATCAAGGCATGTTGTTTTCAATGAAACCTTATTTCCTTATCTATCATTGGTATCTCAACCAAAGCCTTCTTACACTATTCTCACTCATGAAGCTTTCACTTCTGAATCTTCTCATTCTATCATTGAGTCCACTTCCACTGCTCCTTCACTTCCTCCCTCAGTTGTCAGTCCTGCAATTTCAGAGTCCCTTCAGGTTCCTACCATTACACCAGTTTCTGTCACTCAGACCAATTTACTTGTTGTCACTAATGCTCATTCAATGCAAACTAGAGGTAAATCTGGTATTTATGTCCTTAAAGTGTATTTGGCTACCACTCATCCTCTCTCTGCTGCACTTCTTGCAAAGGCTCTTCCTATCACTCCCACTTGCTTCTCATCTGCAAACAAGATTCCAGAGTGGAGGGTTTCTATGTTTGATGAACACAAAGCTCTGCAAGACACTGGTACATGGACTAAAATGCCTCTCCCTCCAGGTCATCAAGCCATTGGATGTAAATGGGTGTATAGAATTAAACATAAAGCTGATGGCTCTATAGATAAGTTTAAATCTAGGCTTGTTGCAAAAGGTTTTCATCAACAACCTGGTTTGGATTACAATGAAACCTTTTCTCATGTTGCCAAGCCAACTACTAACAGACTCATCATTTCTTTGGCAGTTCACTATAATTGGAAAATTACTCAATTAAATGTGAGTAATGCCTTCTTACATGGAGATTTACAAGAAGAGGTGTACATGACTCAACCTCCTAGCTTTGTGGATCCTGCTCATCCTGATTATGCCTGCAAGCTGCACAAGTCTTTATATGGCCTCAAACAAGCTCTCAGAGTTTGGTATGCAAAGCTGCACTCTGTACTGATTTCTCTTGGCTTTCTTGCTTCTGCTGCTGGTACTTCTCTATTTGTGCAAGTTCAAGGCAAGTTCATCACTATTGTTCTAGTGTATGTTGATGATATACTGTTAACTGGTAATTCTGCTGCTCACTGCTCACTATTACTCAATACTCTTATTAAGCAATTTCCAGTTAAGAACTTGGGAGACCTTCACTTCTTTTTGGGGCTTGAAGTAAAGAGGAATGCAACTGGGTTGTTTATGTGTCAGACTAAGTATGCTTTGGATTTGCAAGCTAAGTTCAACATGGTTGGTGCCAAGTCCTGCTCTTCCCCTGCCTCTTTGTCTCAAAAACTGAGTTGCTCAGATGGTGATATTCTGGACAATCCCACTGAGTACAGATCCTTAGTTGGTGCCTTACAGTACTTAACTTGGACTAGACCTGAATTAGCTTATTCTGTAAATCAGGTCTGTCAGTTCATGCATAAACCCACTTCTACCCATTTTGTAGCTGCCAAAAGAATCCTCAGATATGTCAAGGGTACTTTAGATCATGGCTTATTCTTCTCCAAGGGTTTACAAGTTCTTCAAGGCTTTAGTGATGCTGATTGGGCAGGTCACCTGATGACAGAAGGTCAACTACAGGTTTTTGCATTTTCTTTGGAAATAATCCCATCTCTTGGTCATCCAAAAAGCAGGCTACTGTTGCTAGGTCATACACAGAAGCTGAGTACATGGCTTTGGCTCAATCTGCTGCTGAACTTGTTTGGATATGTCAACTTCTTCAAGACTTACATATTTTTCTTCCAACACCTCCTCACCTGTCTTGTGACAACAACAGTGCTCTGTCACTTTGTCAGGGAATGGCATATTTTTCTGCTGAACAGTGCCCTGTCTTGTGACAACAACATCCAATCCTGTTTTCTATAGTAAAATGAAGCACATGGCTTTTGACTTTCACTTTGTCAGGGAATTGGTACAAGCTAAGAATCTTAAGGTTTCTTACATCTCCACATTGGATCAGGTGGCTGACATCTTCACTAAGGGCTTACATGGACCTAGATTCTCACTTCTGAAAGACAAGTTGTGTGTGTTTGGCATCTCTCAATTCAAACAGCTCAGCTTGAGGGGGGTAATAGCATTTAGTTCTTTGTTACATCTCTTTTACACTCTGTCACATGTATCTTTGTTATTTGTAAGTGTGTGAGGTGTGTGTGCGCTTGAGTCCTGTATCTGGTCCATTTATACTCCTTCTCTCTTTTGGATTTGGTTAAGGAAAATCATTTTTATTTTTCTGTTTTATCTTTCAAATGTTATCTTTAAGAACTTGGTTAATCAATCAACAACACCTTATCAAGTTTCCCATTAAACACACAGACTGTTCCATCATAGGAAATCGTCAAAAAGTTGCAATCAGTCGTAGTGTTTGTGGGTTTTATTAATTTGCCACTAATTTTTTCCATGGATTCTATTAACTTGTTGATGAATTTGAGTCAGATTCAATGATGATGCTCAAAGGTGATAAGTGAATTTAGCTTTTCATTAATCATAAATTTAGGTATCTTCAAAAAAAAAAAAAATAGGTTTGTGATGGTAATGATCAACCGAGAATCTATTAGTTGCAGGTGGTGGTGATGGTCAGGGCCGGGCCTGATAGGCAAGCAGGGAAAGCCCCACTTGCAGGCAACAAAGGCCCAGGGGCAAAAAAAAAAAGCCAAGTTCTCGTGTGGGGTTTTCATTAAAAAAGGAAAAAATGGACTGGATTATTGTTTATATACATACGATGGGCTGAAAATGAATTATGTAAATAGTTTTAACTTTAGAAATGTTTTTAGTTTCTGTTTCCATCCTTTTCTTCCGTCCTCTCCTGCCTCCTCCTTTTTCTGCCTCACTCCAGACCACCATTTGCTAGTCTAATTGTACCCATCATCAAAAGGCTTTTTATTTAATAACAAAAGATTATTTTTTTACTACTTCAACTATAGATTATATTTATAGTACTCTAATTGTAATTCATAACTATGCACTAACAACAGCATTCACTCAAAAAAATTCGCGGCCCGTCTCGCAGATTAATGGCAATCTAGCTCTACCTAAGAAAATATCCTGAGTGACGTAGCATAGGGGCAACAAAAAATTAGTCCATTTCGGGGCAAATTTTTTTCAGGAACGGCCCTGGTGATGGTTACATGAAGATTGAACCAATTCTTTTTACATGGGGTCTTCATGCTTTTAATTAGTCTAGGATTGATTTTAGGAGGTCTCCATTAATGGAGGTGGCAAAGTTGCAGAAGAAAAATTAAATGGTGATATTTTTGTGATATCTTGAAGAATTTTTTATTTTTCATGGAAATGTAATTAAGAATTAACATAACTCTATCAATTATGATTATGAGTAGTGAAAATGATTCAATCTCTAAGTATAAAGACGAAGGATTGATTTAATAATTTTGGAGGACCTGCTAACAATTAAACTTCTTACCACATCTATCGTTGCCTTAGAGATACGATATTTGATAATCTGACGGTAGCAAATATGCTAGCTTATATCTATGCCCTGCACTGTCGTGCGGGGTAGCATTAGCCTAGCAAATTTTAGGTGTTATTATAGGAAATAACTAGATTACTGCTTTAGCAGTGCGGGGACGACCGAAGTTTGGAAGCGACTCCGTGAAACTGTAGGGGTCTTTTTTTGTGACAGTTTTGTAGCAGTTATGCAACAATTTTTGTAACAGCTTTTTTAATAACAATTATAAGTGTAATATTTACGTAATACTTATTCTGTAACAATTTTGTAACATTTATTTGTTACAATTTTGAAATACCAACAGCAGCTTTAGATCCGATGGTTTAATTTTGTTGGTAATCAACGGTCAAGATTAAAATTAAAAGTATAGGTCGGTTTTTTTGCCATTTTCACGCCGGAAATACCATCAATCGGTTCGACTTCCGATCGTTTTGACCGCCGCTAACCGTAGTCGTAATTGATGACTATCCTATTATCGATCCAATTTCGTGGAAAAAAAACTAATAGGCGTTCAATTTTGCAATTAAAAACACATAAAAAAAAACGTAACTAACGGACTACATTTTGGCTCCCCTATTGAACACTAAAGGGACTCCCTTCGGTCTTCCCAATTACGGGTCACAAGGCATGGAACATGAGCCAAAAATTGGGTTGCAAGGCAAATTTTGGATCTTGGGAGTTGGGACAAACTTTTGGTCGAGTTGGCAAATTTGGGTCACATTGGCGACTTTAAAGTTACAATGCAAATTCACGAGACAAATTTTGTGTTACGGACTTGGGAGATCTTGAGTTACATTCAATGGCAAATTTTGGATTTCTTGCAAATGGTGAATCATGTGGCAGCAATCAGATCACAATTGTGGAATCTGGGTCATGGGGAGCATGGAGCAGATTTCATTTTAAACCACGCAACTCCTGATGTTCCTTACATGAATTGTTTTTCGGATACATGGCGTATATACAGTCAGTGGCTGGGGTTATACCATGCTATTCTCTGAAGATTTAAGGAGTTCCAGCTTTCATATCTATTTTTTACATATATGAATAGTATACAAAATCTGCTAGATTTATATATAGAACAATTCAAGGTAAAGATAAAATACTCTCAATAGATCAGAAAAGGGCGCAATGGCCATGGAGGACGCTATGCACCATCAGCTGATTTTTATTCAACTTATAATACCAGAGATAAATACTCATAGATAGTTTATACATTCATCTGTTGTCTGTAGAATAATTGTTTAAACATATATATTTTGATTTTAACACAAACTAAGATACTGATCAAGGAATCCATACTGAATTATTCTTGAACATATCCCAAGAAAAGCTAGTTACACCAACCAAAAGAAAATAAAAGATGATCTTGAGATATGGGCGATCAGCTGCGGACCACAATAGGAAGTCGGAATCCATGACGAACAGCAGCATTCCATACTTTCTCCACATCGAGTAACTTGTCTCCACACTCATGTGAATCCCATCCTTCCAATGCATGCACAACTCCCGCTACATGCCATGCACTCATTACCCTTCTCGGCAACCAGTTCTGTTTCAATTCATCATTAATCCCACAATTAACATTATGAGAAATCACGTGCAAATATCAACGTAACGAGATATTGAATTACCTCACAAGCGTGCACATTCTCTAAAGCTTTAGGAATAACCAAGGCTGGAGTTGTATAGTAAACACAATCCTTTCTGGTTCTCTTTACTGGAAATTGTGAGACTGGTATGAAATGTGTTCCTTCTGGTGCCTGTTTTTGCTCATCTTCTGTCAAAACTCCAGATTCAACCAACCAAACCTACAATACCAACAAACACAAGGAAATTTAAGAATCTTATCTTCAATTTATCATCTTGCATGACTAATGGAGAATTTTTCTTCGCGAAAATGCTAATTGTGCAGCTATTGCTGTCAGTCAATTGAACATGTTTGTTTAGCTTTCTGCTCAGACAGGGCAAATTACCTTTTGAGTGCGAGTGCTTGCAAGGATCAAATTACTCCATAATTCAGTGGAAAGTCTGAGTTTAAGGTTCTTCAGATCATTACTGGAAGCCACAGCTACCTGTTCATCAAATCGAAAAATCAATAACAGATATTGTAAATATTTAGAGGATAATGTGCTGGTTTTACGACGTAATTCAAAATATAGGTAAATGTATTGTGTAGTTGTACCTTCACTCCTTTCTGACACAACTTCTCAACAACTGCAGAAACAACTTTAGAAAGATTTGCTCTAAGGAGTACTTCTTTAGTTCCTTGTGGAATGCTGTTGAGTATCACAGCCACTGCTAAACTACTACCATCTACAATTCTTATGTTTAGCTTTGGGTTCTTTTGAAGATAAAGTTCACCATTTCCATTCAATTCTTTTCCCTGCATTTGTCAATTTATAAGCAAAACCCACAAATTTTAGCTATCATTTCTTTGCTTCAATTGTGCGTGAAAGTTCGTGCTCGAGAACACGTGAAAATATCAAAGTTATGAAACTTGCCTGGTTTAGGAGACCTAGACTGAACACCTTAGCACCTGCTTCCTCAGCTGTCACTATAGCTTTCTCGATCAAGCCATTGATTTTATCTTTTTGCCATGGCAAGAAATACTGCAAGAGAAACGGCAAAAATTAGCATCATCTGAAACTTTCTTATATTGAAGGGCTAATGATTGTTGCACTTGATTCTTACTTGGAAAGAATATCTTGGTATAGCCCAAGTTTGCATTTTGAGATCATCATACAAATGCCTCTCCACAGTAAAGGTTGTATCCCAGATCCAACTTAGCAGCATGCACCCATATGTGATTGGCCAAAACACCCACAGATACCATTTCGGGGCATAAGGACTGGATGCCAAAGAAGCAATGGCTGGCCGAAGATGATAGATCGATTCAAGTGTGGTTGGATGAGTCAAGTGAACTACATCAACTTTATTCTCTCTCCCTTGGAGTGAAGTTTCATATAACTTGTCTGATGATACGTCCATTGTACCATACATGTAATCATACAACGGCATGAATAGCGATAAGTTCGTCCGAAATTGTGTGTGATGAAGAGAATGAAACCTACAAAAAAAAAATTTTATTGCATTTTTTTTTTTCATTTCTTTTCATGGCGAAAATAATCTGAAAACTGAGTACGGGATTTTTTCTTACGATGGCGTGTACATGATGTACTTCAGAACTGGGAAAGAATCGAAAATCCATTTAGGGACAAGTTCGAAGTTGCAATGCCCCAGGTTGTTCATGAAATCAACATATGTTATGTAAAGCAACATTGCTGCAATGGATCCAGTTCCAGTCAACACTGGGACTACCATAGGTATGCCAAATAGAATAAAATACATTATATGCTCCGCGAAGGGATGAACAACGGCTGCAAAATAATACAAAATAAAATTAGTACTAGTTTAGGTGCAGGAATAAAAATAAAAGTTGAATGAAAAAACTAAGATAAAATTATCTTGAGAAATGGAAACCGTAAGTACATGTAATCGGTTCGGTGACAATGGAGGAATGATGATGAGAGTGGTAACGAGAGTAGAGGTAGTGGTGGTGCAAAGCTTTATGCAACCAGTAGTAAAGAAATTCGGTTGGACCAGCATGAATCAGAAATGACATGACTACACCGTCAGTTCTCCATATAGGTAAATTTGATGCTCCCGGAAGAATGTTGATCATTGTGTAGAATATCAATCCATTGAGTATTATCAGATCATCCCTGTCATTCATATTCAGTAACAAAACATGATAAGTAAAAGAAATTGAAAAGAAAAAAAACTCATAGATAATGAGTGTGAAACAACTGACCAGTTTCTTTCTCTGTCAACTTGTTCGAATTCGATGCCTTTATCGAGTATACGATGCTTGCTTCGAGCTGTTTGAAAACGAGCTAGTGTTATCCAAATTTGGCCATGAATCCACCTCCATAACAAATATGGGAGTACCAGTAAGCTTGTGAAGTCTCTCTCCCATATTTCGTCCTTGGAAGTCACAAATGAATACACACTGTGTGCTACCCATGGTGCCAAAACTATGTACTGAAATCACAACAAAGATCCAATAAATCCAAAATAAAATATCACCAAGGATAAAGTAAAACGAGACAGATCCATTGTCAATGCACTATTTCCACTAGTACTTGAATCAAATAAAGAACAAGAACGTATTGTAAAAGCTTATTATACTGCCAAAAAAAAATATAAAAAACTTGGTACACTTTTGATTGACGGATCTAGGCAGACATTAGATATCAGTACAACAAGAACAACAGGAATGCAGCAAAAAAGGCTTAGAAATGAAAATTAGCAGATTACGCTACGTATATGGAGTTTTGTAGAGCAGTGTGAGACATACCTTGTAGTTTCCAAGACCTTTCCATGGCCACTCAGATAAAGGTCCAGGCTTGGAAGCCATGCCCTTCTTCAACCGAACTTGTTTGGCTTTGTTCTTGTTGTTGTTTTGGATTTTGTTTTGATCAAGGGAACTTCCAAGAGCTTTTGACGAATGTAGAATGAACTACCTCTAGGGTTATATAACTATGTCCAACAACTGAGTGCTGCTTATGTAGAGATCTTCTTTCTTGTTATAGGGTGGGATAGTCATTTCAACTTGCGACAATCAAAGCAGGTAGCTAGCTGCATTTTTCGTTAATAATACTTGTAGTTGAAGCTTATAAATGCACCTTTTCAATTGATCTCTATATGTATAGTAAGTTAGTAATAGTTTAAATGCATCATTCAATGTGTTTATCTAGTACGGACACCAACATTTTTGCCAACTTTGAATTTATACGGTTCCTAATTCACTTGAGTTCACATATGGGATTGGTGTCTTGTGATCTAACCATGGCCTGAGTGCTAGCTCTAATCAAACAATGACCTCACATGACAACAAGTACTACTAACCGAGGGTCTTGAGTTTGCCACGTTAACAAGTGTTCGCTGCCTACGTGGATATCTCCATGCTCTCTTAGAACATCCACAGCGGGAGACCAAAACTAAAATTTTGGTCCAAAAACCAGACGCAATGGAGAAGGAGTAAAGATTAAAGACCGGAGTAAAACCAAAACTCAGACCATATTTGGTCTTTAGTTTGGTTTTAGTCTGGCGTAATTTAAAGTTGCGCCCGAATGGGCGTAATTTATAACTGTGTCTGATGATGGGGCGGAACTTTAAGTTGCGCCTGATGGTGGGGCCATACTAAAATTGCATGGGGCGGGATGGAGTACTTGCGCCTGATTAAATCTTTTTTGCATGGGGCGGGATGGAGTAGTTGCGCCTGGGTTGGGAGGGATACTAAACTTGCGCCTGACCAAATTTTGGTCGTGCACCATAACGTGACGGCACGGAGTAAACCAATTTTTTTTAGTTTTTTTTGGTTTTTAGTCTTTGAGTATAGTCTCCCCACTGCAGTTGCTCTTAGAGCATCCACAACGGGAGACTAAAACTAAAATTTTGGTCCAGAAACCAGACGCAGTCGAGCGGAGTAAAGATTAAAAACTAGAGTAAAACCAAAAACCAAACCATATTTGGTCTTTAGTTTGGTTTTAGTCGGGCGTAATTTAAAAGTACGTCTGACACCGGGCGTAGGTATTATTTACGTTTGAGGTGTGGCGTAAGTATAGAGTGCGCCTGATGGTGGGGCGTAAGTATAAAGTGCGCCTGATGATGGGGCGCACTTTAAAGTTACGTTTGAATAAAAAAAAAATGGGGCGTAATTTGAAAGTGAGCCTGATTTGGGCGAACTTTTAAATTGCGCCCGACCAAATTTTATGTTGGAAAATTCCGGTAAAAAACAGAGGATGAAACAAACACTAAGAAATTGTTGTACTCCAAACTTTCAAGGCTCATAAGATTTATTTTAGACAATTATTTCTACCCTCCCAATATCAATTGGAGATTGCAACAGGTATGCGAAATAATGCCTTCGGGGATACAATGAAAGCCCTACAACAGAGAAATTGGATTCAAGGTTTGCACCCCTTGACCCAATCAAGAACACACTAGAAAGAATTCTGATGATGCATTAGAAAGAGAGAAAACAGGTTGAATTGATTGTAGAGAATGGGAGAATACCTTCACTACTTATAGGGATATTCATGCCTATTGGAGATGCCTCTTCACTTCCAAAAGACACATAAGGTGTCTATTGGGAATGGTTGTCTTTTATGAACCATCACACCTATTAAAGGTGTCTCTTCATCTCCAACTAACATCATTGTGTTTATCCAACACAGAACACTTCCCCGTCATAGCGGCAAACCAAAACAGAAAACCATTTTATTTTCTAAGATATTGAAAATATCCAACAATCTCCCCCTATTTTCAATAACCAAAAACATGAAAATAAAAATAAAACAAAACTTTTAAATCAGAGTGACTGCATCACCGAAGTGACTGCCTACGTACCCGAGTGGGATCAAGCCAACGTAGTTCAAGCACAATTGAGACTAAGCATCATCGTTGAAATCAACACATAAATGATAGGTATATTTTGGATTTGAACCTTCACTTAGTGTAAGAAACTCAAAGCCTTATCGAGATTCTATGGTGAAACCAGTCTTGAACCAAGTATCCCTTATGATAAAACCTAGGTCTCCACACATATTGATTTCATAAATCATGTGTTCTCAGAGCCAAGCACGTTAATGGCCATTTGCTTATATCCTTGATTCATGAGTCTTCTTTAGAGAACGGTCTTCTTCTCTTAGGAAACGGCCTGATTTCCATACTCATATAGGTAAGTCTCGAAGGTGTTTCTGCGATACACCTTTTACTAATCACAGACTCATTAAGGATTTACATCCATCCTATTTTCTTGCAGAACCCAACACTAATTAGAAATGAGAAGTTTTATATTAGTGCTCCATAATCTCTTCCATAACTTGTTGGTACCACATTGAACCTTGTTTATCTTTTTCAAAACATAGGTTGGGTTTCTGCTATGGGAGATCAACCTTCCTTCATAGACCTTAGTCCCATTTCTTTATACTTCATTGAAAACATTTCCTTTGGGAGACTTTCCATAAATATGCCTGCCAAGTTTTTCTCCGTTTCAATGGCTAACTGCAATTACTCCTTTCTTGAGTAATTGACTTACCGTTCAATGTATAAGACTTGTATGTCTTGACCTTTCATTATAAGTCTTTGTTAGAGACGTTATAGATCATAGCTTGATTCACAATTAATCAAGACCGCATGAGATGGCTTCTTCCAAAAATGAGATCTCTACAAGTTAGGTTCTAAGCCATTCATCCACATTAATTGCATCTACTCATGCAATCAATTCTGAAAACATTATTAAAAATGTTCTTATTTGATTTTACAAAATAATTGTAACTTCTCTAGGAATCGTAATTAACATTGACAGTTAATTCACAAGAAGTCATTAAGTCATTATAGACTTGCATTCACTAGAGGCATAAGAAATTTGTAGGCAATTTGCATGCTATTTCAACAAGCACATTATCACGATGAGTAACTCCTCTACTCATGCCAAATCTTCTACAAATTTATACCCAAAACCTAGACAATGTCTATTTAACATTTTACATTATGTAATGCAAATGTTCATAATTTATGCATCGGTAATATCGTAACACCTCATTGTTGGATATTTGGTCGGCCGCCCAATTTCCAATACGTTACATATTAACCGGAATTTTCCATTTCGATGTCATTTAAGACATTCAAATTTCCAGATTTTGGAACCATATAATTCTTAATGAAAGAATTATGATTTCAGACTTTTAAATTTATAATTCCTACCGCAAGAATTATACCCGTACCAAAAATTGTAGTCTCAACAATCATTGGTGATCTCCATTTTGGTTCTCTAATCTTAGAGCATTCATGACAATACTTTTCTAATGTCACGCGACCAAAATTATGTATCATTTATCACTTCTATGATTTGTGTTAAGTACAGTATAAGCCAGTTTCTGCCAAATCATGCACACAATATTTCTAAATAGAAATCTTCAAATCCGGTCTTTTGGATTTGGCTCTGTTTTGTCCGTACATTTTGATTTCACTACAAACTACAAACTACGTTAACACTCACAAGAAATGTGATAATCCATCAGCCATATTGCCATTTACGGCTGGAACACAAAATGTTATCACATGTACCCAAAAAAACATTGGCACATCAAAAAGATAATCACAAAAGTATCAATGGCAGTGTCCAATCTCCATATCTTATGACACTTTCTCAAATGCCATAAAACACAAGTCTGGGATAATGACTTCCCCAATACTGACCAGTAAACTGGGATTTCTCCTATTATCCCAACTGCACTTTTATACAAAGATCTAACTGTGCACTGGACGGTTTCGTTTCTTGACAAAAGGATGATGCAAACGAGACCATGAATCATCACATAAACCGATGAAACCAAATGATTTAATGTCATATTAGAACCGTTCATAATACTTTTTCCCCCACATTTCATGGCTATTTTTAATAGTCATTGAAACCACAGAATTAGATTCCATCAAAAAGTAAGTATTTTACTACAGGGTCTTGAACCCTCAAAAATGAATTTGATCAGAAGGAATAACTTAATACAGGATCTTGAATCATCACAGTGAAACTAGATTAGATAACTTATCTGTTTGGATGGCAGTTTCCATAGCAATAACTATTTTTGGTATCTATGCACCAATCTCCAGAGACGGAAGAAACATTTCATAATGCCGATCTCCACATTTCATTTCTTTCTTGTTTCTTTTGCGAACAGTCAACATGCTTGAAAGAAAAATAGAGAAGACGTTAAATCATCAAAATATGATGCAAAAAAGAAATTATAAAGTGTCGGAATTCATTATCCATTAGCTAAACGTCACAGCCAATTGTGAAGCGACACTTTGACTTGGTTTGTCGATTGGCGTCTCACCCAATTGCAAAGACGGTTGACTTCCTCAAACTAAAATCTCTTCCATTGAAAGACGTGTCTATTATCTAGAGATAATAACAGAAAATCGTCTTCTAATCTACCCTTATTCTCGGCATTGAAGAATAAATTCTAAAATTTGTATAAATGTCTATCATACTAATTAAATTAGTCCATTGTATATGCGATTCCATAGTTACGGCATATGCAGATATCACATATATACAAAGAAAAAGAAAGAAGAGAAATATAATACTTATCTCAAATTTATGATGATGTTCCACCGATCATCTCTTAAATTGAAGTACAGAGAAAACAAGCATCCTTGTTTCTCCTATATTCAGCAGAAGATAACTTCAAGTTGATCAGAAACTTTAACCCTAAGTATCTCGTGTATGGAAGGAAATCCAGAACACATAAAACTCCTTGTAATCTGTAAAGAGGAGTCATAGCGGCAGTTTCCCCTTCTTTCTCGTTTTCTTTCTCTTGTTTCTTCGTTGCGGAAAGGAAACTGTGTAGCTTAGCCTAATTAAAAGCCCAACTTCTGATATAGTATTATGAAGCCCAATAATTCGAAAGAAAACCCTTTCATCTTGAAAAGTACGACCATGAACCTTCTTAAAACATCTGAGTTTTCGATTCATGATCCACCAGAAAAATTCTCACAATTCAACCATGTTGAATCATCTAAATTTTCACCCTCCGTAGACGAAAAATAATTGTCTAAAACTGTTGGAAAATTCCGGTAAAAAACAGAGGATGAAATAAACACTAAGAAATTGTTGTACTCCAAACTTTCAAGGCTCATAAGATTTCTTTTAGACAATTATTTCTACCCTCCCAATATCAATTGGCGATTGCAACAGGTATGCGAAATAATGCCTTCAGGATACAATGAAAGCCCTACAACAGAGAAATTGGATTCAAGGTTTGCACCCCTTGACCCAATCAAGAACACACTAGAAAGAATTCTGATGATGCTTTAGAAAGAGAGAAAACAGGTTGAATTGATTGTAGAGAATGGGAGAATACCTTCACTACTTATAGGGATATTCATGCATATTGGAGATGCCTCTTCACTTCCAAAAGACACATAAGGTGTCTATTGGGAATGGTTGTCTTTTATGAACCATCACACCTATTAAAGGTGTATCTTCATCTCCAACTAACATCCATTGTGTTTATCCAACACAGAACACTTCCCCGTCATAGCGGCAAACCAAAACAGAAAACCATTTTATTTTCTAAGATATTGAAAATATCCAACATTTTACTCGTGCACCGTAGCGTGGCACCACGGAGTAAACCAAATTTTTTTAGTTTTTTTTTTGTTTTTGCTCTTTGGTTATACTCGCTCCACTGCAGTTGCTCTTACGTAACAGTTGCATATTTAAGACTCTTCTTGTCTCTACGATCTGGCAAGCTTTAGTCCTGAAAATGATTTTTCATCGCATATTAATTTGATAGTTTGCAAAAGAATGTTGTGGCAACACCAAGAGTCAAGAGTGTAAAATGCTTAAAATGGTTGGTAATTGATAAGTTACCCTAAGTTACACAAATTAAGTTTGTAATGCCGTCCAAATTAGTGTATGCACGCATGCATGCCTCCTCTAATACATGCGCTCTGAACCTCGTCCGACTAGCAGAACAGGCATTCCATAATCCATACGTATGCTTGATTTTTCTGAATATGTAGGAAATATTTAGGCAATAACGTATCTTAAATTTTCGTGCATGGGATAATCATCCATAATTGATGGAACTGTGTTAGCATTAGTGTTAATGGGAGAAATGAGGATGTGCAATTAAGGAAATCAGATGATTGGTGGGTGTGGTTATTACTTATTAGAACAACATCAACAAACCCACATAAATGAGGAAGCTAGCTGCTAGTCTCTAGTACACATTTTCATTCAATGTTTCCAAATTATTTAGCTAATGGGGAGTTAAAGATTCACAACTAACATATGCTGTGGCTGAAATAGTCCACTTGTGCAGGTAGATGTTACATCCCAGTACTTATTACGGTTTCCAACAAAATACTACTTAATTTCTTCTTCTTCTTTTATCTGGGAAGCGTAAAAATTAGATTAAAAAAGTAGCGAAATACACAAAATGTAGAAGTCACGCATAAATACAAAAACAACGGCCTGAAGCTGGAGTTTTTTTTTTTTTTTTTTTTTTTTTAAGCAAATTGCAATTGCAGAAAAAGCACAAAGGCGTTACGCATTTTGACCCATGATTCCACTCAAACTTGACCAAACTGGGGGAGGACCATGCCATGCTAGATTTGTTTGTTTTTGCCCAATGGGCTACATTATGTGGGTAACTCCATTTCCGATGCGTTAGGTTTCCGAGAAAAGCAAGGATTTTTCTTAAACCTTGAAATTAGGTTTTCGAGAAAAACAAAAAGTGAGTCATGTGGTTTCCAGAAAATTCCTTCCGATTAATCTTCTTGATTATTTCTTCTGCATCACTCTCTATCACGATCTGTTGTTCCTTTCTAATCCACACCGTTAGCAGAGCCTCTTTTATAGCTCGTGTTTCAGCCTCTTCAGCAGATAAACAAGGTATGTAATTGCTTCGGCTAATAAAAATTGATGCCCAGAATCTCTGAATATGAATCCAAATCCCCTTTTCACTGCATCGATATTCCACGCCCCATCACAATTAAGCCTTAATCCAATTATTAGAGGGAGGAATCCAAGTAGATTGATTTGGAGCAACAGTTATTAAAGAAATTCTCAGTAGATACGATGTAGTTGTCAACACTGGTAACATTGATTTTGCTCTACCGAAAATAGAATTTGGTTCTTCAATTAATCTCTCATGAACAATTGAATTTCTGCTGGTCCAGATTGACCAAACCATACAAGCTATCATCGAAAAAGATTCATCTATGTTACGATTCATCTCTGTTAAAATCATCCTTGTAGGGGTTCAGCTGCAACCAATATCTAACCCATTCAACAAAGCTAATATCTTGAAATTGAGAGTTCGATATATTTATTTTGGAGCATATTATGTTCAGCTTTGAACATGACACTAGTGAATGCATAACAGTTTCTTCCTTCAGCTTGCATCTAGGGCAAATGAAATCTTGTATATGTATTCTCTGGTGTTGGACTACATTCACAGGAAGGGGTCCTTTCAATGCCTTCCATACAAAGAGTTTAACTCTTGTAGTTAATTTCTGAGCCCATACTTTGAGCCATAGATCAGAATTAATAGTGTCTCCTTTTGTGGAGAGATAGTTGTAGTAGCAGGATTTCCCACACTACACCCCTTACTCGATTTTGCTTAATTAATCCATTAGAAGATGTAAGATCAAGAACATTTATTAATTGAATTCATAAAGCGTTTACACAGGAAAATAGAATTACACTTAGAAGTTAAAGCGCTCTTAAACTTTCTCTCTCCTAATGACTTGCCTAACAATTCTCAAAAGATCTCCCCCTACAACAGACTCACTTGACCCTTTATATAGGGTAATACATAGTGGATGACAGCTAAGCTATCCTTTATTTTCGGGAATGTCTCGCGAAGTGTCGCCAGTGTACAACTATTCAATCTCGCGACACTTCTTAACCCTCGCCAGGTTCCATGTCTTTCAGCTGTTTTGTGTGTCGTTATTTCCCATCGCGTCGTTTATTTTAGTTTCCTGCGACTCCCTCGCGGTACCGTCGTTTATTGATCCCGCGAGCCCTATGCGTTGCGATATTATGATCCTACATCTTGCCTCTTTTTCCTTGAATATTGCTTGAAGAGCGATCTTGAAGGAAAAATTTGTTGTTGTAGTGATCCTTGGTTTTTGTTGATGAGGGAATGAGCGGAAGAATCTTTGTACTTGAAAAGTACGTACTTGCCTCTATTCTTTTGCGAAGTTAAAAGCTCCTATATTCGAAGTGTCATTTCTTGCCTCATGTGTTACGAGAGAATAATTGAGTTCGCAATCTCTTCTCGCCTTTTAGGAAATATCTTTGTATATTTGAATTTTGCTAAAGTTCTTTTCGTCAAGCTTCCTTGGGTTTAGGTAGTGACCGTTTACACGTGTCTATATTTACCTCTTTTAGGTGCATTTAATGTTATCCGGTCATAATATTTTTCTCATCTATTTATAGGAGCATCCCTGTGAAGAATTTTCCTTTTCCTTTTCATCTTCTTCATCGTCTGCAAGTGCTCTTCTTCTTCATCGTTACGCAAGTGTTTGCTTATTCTTTGTCTCTTACCGTCTTCTTCACCACTTTAGCTATTCTCTACCAGTTGTTACTCTCATGACGTCCGGGTTTGTTAATTTTGCCATATCTGGCTGATTTTGTTGTTGATCGATTTGAGATTAACTTTCTTTGTTGAAATCACACTTGGTATGATTAACTTTGTAGTTCTTTTACGCCATTGTTGTTTAGCAAGAACCAACCCCAGAACTAGGTTTATCGTGAAGGATCCTCTTCTTTCTTTGGGCTCGCCATCGAAATCTACTTTGCAACAAGAACCCCTCGCACAACCAAAGTCCACTTCGCGAGCAAAATCTATGGCTTCAAAAAGACAATCTGCGAGCGACAAGGTATTCAAGAAACATTTATATATATTTTTTTTTTTTTTTTTTTATCAACAATACATTGTTGCCTCTGCTTTTTATTTAATTTGTCATTCGCAGGATGATAAAACTATTGGTCATGTTCCCAAAAAGCCTCGCTACTCCAAACCTGTTACTCCCAACGTTCCATTTCCTTCATTCACACCTTCATCTCCTGCTGCGAAATCTTCGCAAGATAACTTTGTGCCCCCTTCCTCTGGTACTACTTCCAATGACAATATTTCTATGCCTCAACTCCTCATAGATCAAGTTCCTTATAACTGTCCTACTACAAACGATCTTATACCTCCTCCTGCTATCAATGTCCCTGCTATTTCTCCAATCACTTCTCTCCCTGAAACCTCTTCTTCTCCTGAGGCCCCTTTGACAAAGGGTCACTCGTCTCCTTTGATTGAGCAAATTCCTCTAACGGCAGAAAATTTGGAGGGGATAGATGTGGCCTTTAAGGTTCTTTCAGATCTCGTGAATGATGCCAAAAAGACTTCTGCTGATCCTGTCAAATCCAACGTCTGCGAGATTTTAAGCAAACACCTTGGTTCTGATAAGGTCTCGCAAGCATCTTTAGTTCAAGAGATTAATAAGTTGAAGGATGATCTCCAAGTTATGACCGCGAAGTGCAATAGTTTTCACCTTGAAAATCAGAAATTTCACAACCTCTCATTTGGATCGTGACAATCTTTTCGAAAAAAATTGAGGAGTTAAAAGGTATAGTCTCACAACTCCTTCCCCCTTTTTTTTTTTTTTTTTTTTTTTTTTTTTTTTTTTTTAAAACTCAAACTCTTGTTCGCCCTCCAAGCATTAAACCAGAAACGAATAATGGAGATATATCAGATGGAGTCCATTGTTGAAGAAGTTCGAGTTGAGAGAGATGGTTGGATGGAGCAATATAATCTCTTAGATAATCTTCATACTTATGCGGTGATCAAATAAATAATTTGTCGAAAGAGAATTTTGATTTATCGCAAAAGCAAGACTTGTTAAGTAATGATTTATCTCGCCTCTCTTATGCTTTGACTAAATCGATTTGGAGTTGCAAACTTTATCAGATGAGAATCGAACTCTTTCGCAAGAGAAACGTTCTTTGTTGAATAAGGTGGCGAACTATTCGCAGCAATATGATGCTTGTCAAAAGTTATGTGAAGAACACGAACAAGTTAAACATACTTTGAAAAACCAACTTGAAGAAATTACTGCCGAGAGAGATAAACTTATTCAAGGTAGAATAATGTTGAGTGTAAAAGCGAAGCAATTCCAAGAACAATGTATCAATTTAGAAAAATCCAACTCTACTCTGGCGAACGAAAACTCCAAACTTGTTTCCAATGAAAAGAATTTGCGATCTCGACTGAAAGGTTTAGTGGGAGATTCATTTGATGATGTCATGGACCGCTTGGGGAATAATTTCGCAGCATTAATTCAACATCTTTCTTCTCAAAAGGAAGGTAGTCAAATCATTTGACTATCTTAATTTATGTGTTTATTCCATGAATGCTTTACTACCCTGAAAATGCCAATAATGTTCGATAAGAATTTTCTCTGATCTTGTGTATTTGTTAGGCAGACTCTGAGAGAAAGCTTCGCTCCACCATTTCCACCCTCAGGTCTGATTATTCTAAAATTCGCAAGGAAAATGGACTACTCTCCTCGCATCTTGCTCGTTCTCGCGACCGTGCAGAGCGAAGATTTGATTATATGTCTTACTGTAAAGACATAGATAGTAAGAATCGTCAAAAGGCGTTGCTTCGTCAATTCTCTCTCAAGGCTGAAGTCCTTGTGAATGACATTTTGTTGTCTAAATCCCTTGCTCCTATACATGTTGATCCTTTGGAAGTAAGTGATGATGAAGTCCACGATTCTCTGATAGTGATTATGACTATGAAAGCGGCGAAGATGTCGCTAATCTTGAAGTTATCAACAAAGATCGGCTGAAAAGTTTTACGATGAGAATCCACCAAGCGGCGAGAATAAAGATCTTGAAAATATTTCTGAAGAACGTCCATTGGTTGGCGAAGGTGAAGGCTGAGAAAGTAATTGGTGAAGACGATAAAATTGATGTAGAGAATTAAGCTTGTTTGATAACTCTTGCTACAATTTGTCATTTGTTTTGAAAGATTAAATCCCTTGTTGGATAATCCTCTTATTTTCTTCTTCTTAATTATGACTATAATCTCGCAAGCTTATTCGCTTACATTTTGATGAAATGATTTTTACTCAGTCATCATCATCTTTGCATTGTATTCTTCACTGATGTCGAATTTTGTATTGCGACGAGGTCGCAGGCATCTCCATGAGTGAAGAAACCTACTTTTCTCGTCTTATCATTTCGGTAGTCTTTATTTTATCTCTTCTTGTGGCGACAAGGTCGCAGACCGCCTTTACATTTTCATGCAATGGCTCATTGACCTTGCCTTATCAATTTTGTGTGGTCTTCCGAGTTAGACCTCCCTAATTAGAGGTCTTCCCCTGCCACCTTTTATGGCGACAAAATCGCGGGGACGTCCTTACACTTGCATGTAAAGACCCATTGATCTTGTCTTATCATTTTCCAAGTATTTTTGCCTCTGCAGGATGTTTTAGTTGCGACAATATGACAGGCCTAGATATCCTTGCGAACATAAAGTCCCATGACATTGCCGTCGTGCGGCGAAATCGCGGGGACGTCCGTACACTTTCGTGTAAAGACCCATTGATCTCGCCTTACCCTCGCGTTAGTATTATTGCCTCTGCAGGATCATTGCACAAATATGACAAGCCTAAGTCTCCTTGCGAAAACAAAGCCTCATGACATTTGCGTCTGTTTTGACACCCCCCCCTAATGGAGAGCGTCGCCCTTATCATCTCCCCGGTTGCCCCTTCAAGGAGGCGAAACATCGGCCATACAAGACTAGCTCCTCCCATCCGGTCTTAACAACAACCAGTTGTTTTCGCAGCCTCTTATCCCTTATACCTATAGGGTTTATGGTTACGAGACTGCACCCTAAGTGGAGTTTTCTTCGGGCGAGTGCAACGCATGCCAAGACTTGCCAAGAATGGCCGGGGTAGGTTCATCCATCCCGGGCACTCGGCTCAACCGTGTACCTCGGCGCCTTGAGCATACACGACTCCTAAGAAGAGACCCTCGGTCGCCCAACCGGGTATAACCTACATATATAGTTGGGAATCCAAGGTACCTCTTAGGATAGGCTTTCATGGGCCCCAAATTTCCATGACTCAGGCTTCCGGAGCGGTGTAACCTTCCCCCTGAGCCATGTCGAGAGATACCCCCTTATATGACGCACTTTAGGTCTTACATTTGCCTCTTACGAAATGTTATTCGCGAACTAGGGTGTACGCCATAAAGGTTCGTCCCATTCATTCATTCTTTTTAATCATTCTTCATCATTTGCTATTTTGTCTGCGAGATACTCGCCAATTTATTCATTTAATCATTCCTTATCTCTTGTTGTTTTGTTAAGCCATGCATGACTTTTTTGTTATTCTTGTCGCGAGATCTTCGCGGATTCTTTCTGCATTTTACTGAATGTCGCAAATATCTGGCGAAGAATTACTTCATCTTGATTCCTTTTTCCTCTCCCATTATTACGGGTAATATTTCTTTAGATATAACCTATTCCATGGTCTATCCAATTTTTGTCCCACATCTCTTCCTTCGGGGTCCATCAATCTATATGCCCCTGTACCAACTACCTCTTTGATGATATAAGGTCCATCCCATTTTCTCGCCAGCTTGCCTCCGTTTTCACGTTGATATATTGGGGTTTCTCGCAACACCAAGTCGCCTGGTTGGAACTCACGTATTTTTACACGCTTGTTATATTCTCTAGCCAGTCTTCGCTGATAATTCTCCATGTGTCGCAAGGCTTTTTCTCGTTTTTCTTCCAATTCATCCAACTTGATTAGAATATTGCCTGCGCTAAGATTTTTCTCCCAGACCTCTTTTTTGGTTGTCGGAATCACGACCTCTGTTGGGATCTTGCTTCAACTCCATAAGTTAGGCAAAAAGGGGACATTCCTGTGGCTTCTCTTCTAGTTGTATTATAGGCCCATACTGCATTGGGTACTTGTTCGCACCATCCTTTGTTGTGTCCTTCCAACTTTTTCTTCAATATATCGGCAATTGTTTTGTTTGTTGCCTCCGCTTGGCCATTAGCTTGTGGATATAATGGAGTCGATTTTCCACATTTTATCTGAAATGCATTGAGCAGCAACTCTATATTTTGCCCTTCAAACTGCTTCCCATTATCAGATACCAATTGCGCAGGGATCCCAAATCTGCATATGATATTTTCGAATATGAAAGTAAAAACATCCTTATCACGAATGTGTTGGACCGCTTTCACCTCTGCCCATTTTGTGAAATAATCCGTTGCGACAATTAAGTATCTCCTTTGTCCAGTTCCTGGTAAAAATGGTCCCACAATATCTAAACCCCATTTTCCAAAAGGCCACACACTTTTTGAAGAATTTAACTGTGCTCTGGTGCATGTATCTTCTTCCCATGTCTTTGACAATCTTCGCAGCGTCTGGCTATTGCTCTCGCGTCCTCATGCATATATGGCCAATAATATCCTTGCGTCTTTGCTTTATATGCCAAAGATCTTCCGCCGCTATGATTTCCGGCATCTCCACTATGCAGCATCTTCAATATGGTTTCTCCTTCTTTCCTTGTTAGACATCGAAGCGAAGGTCCATCAAAAGAACGCCGATAAAGCACGCCATCTCGCAATTCATAATTTGTTGCCCGGCTCTTTAATTTGTGTGCTTCCAATCTATTTCTTGGTACCTCGCCTTTCATTAAGTACGCGTGAAGTTCTACTCTCCAATCTTCCTCGCGGCCTTGCATTTCATCTACCACCATCATTATATCTGCTTCTTGTCCCTCCTCTTTATTAATTGATGGCGCTAGTAGCGTTTGTATTTTGATATTCCTCGCAGTTGGGTCTATCATCATACTTGATATAAAGGCAAAAGCGTCTGCGAGCCTATTATCTCTCCTTGATATGTGTCTCCATTTTATTTTCGGTATCTGTCTTGACAACACTTCTACAAGCTTCTGTATTTACGTAGGGATGGATCATTTGTAGCATACTTCTCGTTATCGACGGATTGCCAATTGCGAGTCACTTGGTAATCCTCACATTCTCCAATTTCATTTCTATTGCAAATCTTAAAGCATGTATTATAGCTTCATACTCCGTTTCATTATTAGTAGACTCAAATTCCAATCTAAAAGCAAAAGCTAATTTATTGCCTTCTGGCGAAATCACAACAATTCCCACTCCTTTACCTTCTCCGTTGGATGATCCATCCACTAATATTTCCCATCGATTTGGCTCAGTTAACAAATCTTTTGGATCTCCATGCTCTTCTTCTACATCCATCATTTCATCTCTTGCTTCCTCTTCTTCCAAAGGAAATTCCGCGAAAAGTCTGCGACAACTTTGTGATTTGGTTGAAGATAATATTTCATATTTGAGTTTATAATGGCTTATTTGAGCGTTCCATCTTTCAACTCTTCTGATCTTTTGAATTTTTCATTACTTGACTCGATTGGTACCTTCGTTACCACTCTAATAATATGTGCTTGAAAATATATGCGAAGTTTAAACGACGCATAGACTAACGCCAGGATTAACTTTTCAATCTTGAATAATTTCTTTCGGCGAGCGTTAAAAGTTTCTTTGATATAATAAATTGGTTTTTCTACTCCTGCGTCCACTCGCGGTAAAAACGCACTTAAGGCATGCGATGTCGTCGCGAGGTATATTAATAATTCCTCTCCTGTTACGCATACATAATAGATATATCCATTAAATGCTCTTTGATCCCTTGTAAAGCCTTTTCACATTCATCCGTCCATTTAAATTTCGACCCTTTTTTGAGAACAACTGAAAAAGTGTTTACATTTATCGGATGACCGCGAAATAAACCTTCCTAGCGATGCTAGTAACCCATTCACTTTTGAACATCCTTTCTATGTCGCGTGTCGGCATATCGCGAATAGCTTTTACTTTCTCCGGGTCAACATGTATTCCTTCTTTTGATATAATGTAACCCAAGAACTTCCCTGACGCAACTCCGAAGGTACATTTTTCTGGATTGACTTTGATGTTGAAACGCCTCATTTGTTCAAAAATTTCTCTCAAGTCTTGCACGTGATCTTACGCCTTTTTACTTTTCACTAGCATGTCATCTACGTATACCTCTAGTGTCTTGTGTATCCACTCTGCGAATACATTTTCTACCATCCTTTGATACGTTGCTCCAGCATTTCGCAAACCAAACGGCATTTTAGTATAACAGTATAATCCTCTTGGAGCGAAGAAAGCAGTGTGTTCTTGGTCTTCCTCGGCGAGAGGAATTTGATTGTAACCTTTGTATCCGTCCAGCGATGATACTCTTTCATTCCGACCGCCGATTCGACTAGGCTGTGGGAATGTCTGGTAATGGAAAAACTGTCTTTAGGGCAAGCTTTATTTAAATCGGTGAAATCAATGCAAATCCTTATTCCCTTGTTCTTCTTTGGAACTATAACCATATTCGCTATCCACTCAGGGTATTTTGCTTGTCTAATAATTCCTGCGTCCAGCATCTTCTGCATTCTTCTTCTATCTCGAGAATGATATCTTTGTTGCTATCTTTCTAATTCTTTGCTTAAATGGTTTCACATTTTTATCAATTTCTAACTTGTGACAAGCGATCGACGGATCTATGCCAGGCATTTCATCCATATCCCACGCGAAGATGTCTTTATAATCTCGCAACAGATCGACAGTTCTTTTCTCTTCATCTGCTTCCATGCTAGTTCCAATCTTTAACATCTTGGGATTTTCCTTAGTTCCAATATTCACTTCTTTGGTTTGTTACGCGCGACGTAACTGGCCCTTGGTTCTCCCATAGGGGTTGGTCCTTTTGGTTCTTTCGCAAGATCATCTTCTTCTCCCGAGATTTCGCCGGGTATGCCTTTTCCTTCCTTTGCTCTTATCATGTAAACTCTGAATTCTTCTTCTTTCTTAGTTACCCTCGCCATCTTTTTGCGGTATTTTGATATGTTCTTTCGCTTGTTTATTTGTTCCTCGCAACATTTTACTTCATTTTGATAATATATTCTTCCTTTGGCAGCGTCCCCTCTGATCTCGCTGATTCCAGTTGGTGTAGGGAATTTGATACGTTGATGAAGCGTCGACGCCACAGCTTTTATTGCATGTACCCATGGTCTTCCTAGCAACATGTTGTATGGTGATTCCATATCCACCACACTCAATGTCAATTGTGTTTCAATTCCTCCTAACGGAATACGTATTTTTATCTCCCCTTTAACTTTTGTTATGGATTTACCAAAACCTTGAATATTGTATGCCGCGAAAATCATATCTTCATCTTTATATCCCATCTTTTTGTAAGCATGATAGAACATGATGTTTACCAGACTCCCTGTATCGATTAAAACTCCATTCATCACCCATGTTTTCATCGTATTCTCCGATTTCTCTCCTTCCTTATACACGTTTATTGCAATCACCAATGGAGACATGTGATCCAAGTCTTCTTTTGATATTTCCTCCGCCGTGAATGTTATCTCTTGCTTTTCCCAATCTTTCAAAGGTGACGTTATTTCTCGATCTATAATCTTCTTTCCTTCAAAATCTCGTTTGTGTATCCTTCCTCTGATATTTTCATGAAATTCGTTAACCATTACTCTCATACCTCTTTGTATGCCATATCTTTTTCTCCTGCTTCATCCGATCTAAGAGTTTCCTTTTTCATTTTCTTGATCTAAACAACTTTAATTGCGATTTTCTTTCCTAAACCAACAAGATTAGGTCCCTGTTTCTAGCGCATATGTAGTAGCAGGATTTCCCACACTACACCCCTTACTCGATTTTGCTTAATTAATCCATTAGAAGATGTAAGATCAAGAACATTTATTGATTGAATTCATAAAGTGTTTACACAGGAAAATAGAATTACACTTAGAAGTTAAAGCGCTCTTAAACTTTCTCTCTCCTAATGACTTGCCTAACAATTCTCAAAAGATCTCCCTTACAACAGACTCACTCGACCCTTTATATAGGGTAATACATAGTGGATGACACTAAGCTATCCTTTATTTTCGGGAATGTCTCGCGAAGTGTCGCCGGTGTACAACTATTCAATCTCGCGACACTTCTTAACCCTCGCCGGGTTCCATGTCTTTCAGCTGTTTTTGTGTCGTTATTTCCCATCGCGTCGTTTATTTTAGTTTCTGCGACTCCCTCGCGGTACCGTCGTTTATTGATCCCGCGAGCCCTATGCGTTGCGATATTATGATCCTACAATAGTGGTATGCACTCTTAGTAGAAAATCTACCATCTTTAGCATGCTCCCATATCCTTCTATCTCTAGTAGGAAATAGGGCCAATGGGATATCTTCAATCTTCTCAATACAAAATTGATCAAAGATATAACTTAGATTGGTTGAGTCCCAAGTTCTATCTGTGAAATTTTCTTCTCCAACCACCCATGAGATGAAGGGCTTTATCTTCTCCATAGTTTTATAAATGCATTTCCATGCCCAAGAGGTCGTAGATGGACATTTAGCATGTAGAACATTAGATTTAGGAAAATACTTCGCTTTTAGGGCAGTTGCCCATAAAGAGTTAGCATTCTCTACAAGTCTCCAAATACTTTTTGCCATCATGGCAAGGTTATTTATTTCACTCATTCAAAAACCTAATCCACTTTCTTTTTTTGTCTTGCAGATATTCTCCAGAGCTATAAGGTGTAACTTCCTCTTTTTATGCCTTCAGATCCTCTCCCCACCAATATCTATTAAGGTGAGAATCGATTTTATGACAAAGATTCTTAGGGATTAGAAAATTTGCCATCTGATAAAATAGCATAGCTTTCCCGACATGTTTAACCAAGGATGTTCTTCCTGCTTGGGATAGGAATTGAGTAAGCCAACTACTCGCCCTTTTCTCAACAACAGTGAGAAGATAAAGGTGAGTTTGAGTCTTGGATTTCAGGATATTAATTGGTGCTCCTAAGTATTTTTCAACGATGCAGGTTAGAAATGCCTAGAATTTTAGCTAATAATCTCTCATGTTTTGGATGCACATTTTCGCTTAGCACCAGATTTGTGAAAATTAATCTCATGTCCACTTGCTTTGCAGTATTTATAAATATATTCCGTAGTAGTATGGAACTCGGGGATTATAGCTCTGGTGAAGATGAAACTATCATCTGGAAACAAGAGGTGGATGATAGGCAGGGCTACGATAGCAATTTTGATACCATGAATCATGTTAGTTCTCTCAAGTTTAGATATATAAAATGAAAGAGCCTCAGTGCATAAAATATATATGTAGGGGAGATTGGGTCCCCTTGCCTAAACCCTCTTTCAGGATTTAGATTACCCATTGGACTTCTATTTATAAGCACCGTGTATGAAATAGTGTTCAGGCAATTCATGACTAGGCTTACCTAATTTTGGTGAAAACCCAGCTTAGTCATAACCTTATCCAAGAAGGAGCATTCTAGCTTGTCATGAGCTTTGGACATGTCCATCTTAATGGTTGCCAAGCCAATCTTACCCTTTTTCTATTAACAACATAAATCACCTCATGGGTCATTAAGACATTATCAATTATTTGTCTCTTTGGGACGAAAGCACTCTGATGGGGCGATATAATTTTGCCCATCAGAGGTTTCATCCTATTCGCTATGGTTTTTTAGACCACTTTATAAGCAAAATTACAAAGGCCTATTGGCCGGAACTGGTCAACAGAGTCAGGCATCAGAGTTTTAGGAATAAGGCAAATATTAGTATAGCTACATTGTGTAAGCAAGTGGCCTGTGTTGAAAAATTGTTTTGCCATGTCACAAACAGAGTAACCAACCACATCCCAATAAGCTTGATAAAAATGTTCCGTAAAACCATCCGGACCTGGGGCTTTTTTCTCTCCCATTTGAAAAGCAGGTACTTTAATCTCCTCGTCAGTAAACGGTGCTAAGAGTGTTGCGTCATGTTCATCAGTGAGCTTTGGTCTCATAGCATCTAAAAATCCATCTTGTCCCTCGGGATTAGAAGTCTTATAGAGATCTTGAAAATAAGAAATAAACTATGTTCCAATAGCTTCCCTTGTTGTTAGCCAATTTCCATTTTGACGATTTGATCCAGGAGATGTTGTTTCTTTTCTTTCAGAACATAGTAGTTTTATGAAAATATGGCTTATTATCGTCCCCCTCATTTAGCCATAATTCTCTTGACTTATCTTTCCAGCGAATAGAGATATACCATTTTATTTTCAAATTCAGCAACTATTGCAGTATTACTGGGGTTATGGACTTGTGCATGATTAATGGCAGCCTTAGTTTCCCTTAGAGAGTGGTTTGAACCCCTTACACAACTTGACCAAGCTTGGTCAATAACTGTTTTGCAGGTACTTTCTTGTGACCAATTTGACATAAAATGGAAAGGTCGTTGGAGACAATCAACCCCAGCACTAAGAGATACCAAGATTGGAGAGTGATTCGAAGAGATTCTCGGCATATGTAAGGTATGGGTATCAGTAAAACAAGATTCCCAAACATCATTGATAATTGCTCTATAAATTCTTTCCATTATAAGGTTTTCACCTTCTTGATTGTTTTTCCAAGTATAGTCAGGGCCTGAGAAATGGATTTCTCTCAGGTCCCAAGAGGACATTAGAGATTGAAGGTCTTATAAATATTTTTCACTAAAAATTCACCCCCACCGCACCCCACTTGTCTTCTGGTAGGATTATGCAATTGAGATCACCCACAACCATACAAGGAGTAGAATTATCATGAGTTTCATCAATAAACTGCGACCAACTAGCTGGTCTTAAGTTACAATTTGGTTCTTCATAGGTAAAATACGGAGAACAATTGAGACTAAGAAGTGCACTTGAAACCTCTCTGACTAGAGTCCAGAATGAATAGATCAAAGCCATCTTTCCAAGCAAGACCAAGTCCACCATTTTTTCCAACATATGGTAAGATGATGAAATTGTTAAGGTAACCAAGGGATCGAATTTTTTTTTCCATGACTTCTTTTTTACACATTATTTCAATGATGAACAGGACATCAGGTGATAGACTTTAATTTTACGAGCTCCCTGAGCTCACAAATTGCCTCCGGCTTCCCAAATCCACGACAATTCCAGCTTAAGATACTCATTTGAATACTAGCAAGAGCTGAAAAACTACAACTCATTCCTAAGAGGAGCCTTATTAGACAAATAACTACCTTACAAAAACAAATTAAAAAAATAACTTCTGATTTGTTATAACAAAAATCCAGGGGAGGAAGGATTAAGACACCCAGGAACTGCAAAGAATCAAAATATAAAAGGGGGAAGAGGCATGCAAAGCTCAACAGAGAAAGGGGATAAATCTAGTAGTATTTGTAGACTTATCTGCAAGGTGCCTTTAAGTCTTCCTTCAAAACTTTCTTTTGAATCTTTGTATCTAAAGAGTCTTCTCTGTAAATCTTTGTGTCTTGTGAAAACTTTGTGTATTAGCATCTTTTGTGTGTCTTTTGTATCTTGCTAGAGCATTGCTCGGTCGAACTCGCGCAAGCATTGTTATCTCAAGCTTGTTTATCAAATTTAGTTGATCAAAACTATATACTTGTTTTCTAGTATACTTATATTTATGTCTCGGATTAGGATAGAAGTGTGTAGTTGAGCATTAGACTTCACGGCATTCACCATTTGAAGAAAAATATCTACTGAAGACTTTGAAGGAACTTCAACCACAAAAGGTATGTAGAGACTAAAACTTATCTATTACTCAGAAGTCTATTCAATTCTATCTACTAATGAGACTAAGTCGTATTGAATTTTTGAGTCGAGTTTATCTCGTTAATATAATTCTCGAAATATGAGTTTAAAGCTTAGAATGATTCATCATCTGCTTGCCAACTTTGGTTATGAACAATTCATTTATAGGAAACTAAATATTAAGTCAAGTTGATCATGTGAAAATTACCTTGAACATCTTACATGATCTGTGTGAGACAATTATTTGATGTTAACTCGGGATATTTCGTATTGATCAAATAATCATTTGAAAATTATTTTAAGCTAGTGGTATGTGTAAGATTACCATTTGATTATCTATCATATTTTGTTGATTATCAGATTAAGTCTAGAAGTTTTAGATGAAAATAGCGAAGCTAAAAGTGTTCATATGGCTAACTTCGGTTAATTGTTACTGAGCCAACTTGTTATACTCGTTTAGGTACGGTTCTTCCATATCTAAATATAGGTATATTTCATTTGTGTGTATCAAGCTAAACCATAAAACGATGAATATTGATTGCTTTGTTAATAAGCTATCTTAGCTTTGATTGTAAGCAACCCTGATTTGAAAGACTATATAAGGAGAAGCTCTAGCAGCTGGGAAACCTAATCTCGACACTTTCGTGTGTACTAGTTTCTAACTAGAGTCGATTCTCTCTTAACCTAGGTTTCCAGTTCTTCTGAAAATCATTACTAGGTTTAACGACTTAAATACTTCGCTTGGGATTCGTGAATCCAGGTCCAACTATTTTCTCTGTAGTTGCATATCCTGATCGTACTATTCTATCGTGTTGAGTTTAACCTTGATTAAGATTATCTCGAGATTTATCTCTGATAGGTAAGATATAAAAAGTAATCACAACAGTTCTTCGTCTCAGACTCTTTTAATTCCGCAATAACTTCTTTTATATATCAGTTAGGTTATTGTGAGGTGACTAATACTCTAAGCTGCTCTTCGGGAGACATAAGACCGGATTGTTAGTTGTGTTTCATGTTCACCTTGATCTTGAATCTAAACAAGGAAACCAAAATTAGGATACACTTATCAGTGGGAGACAAATTTGTTTATAATTTTTCGAATTTGGGTCGTAGCAACTTTTAGGTTGTAAAGGACGTCAGCTAGGGGAATCAAGTGCGCAGGGTCTTGCGAGATTCAAGAGGCATAAGGAAAGCGACTGTACCTTAATCGGTGTTCTTCTCGGGTTAGGTCTCAACTACATTCAAGTCTGAAGTTAACTTGTAGTAGGCTAGTATTTGTAGCGGCTTAATATAGTGTGGTGTTAAAGTGTAGACTAGGTCCCGGGATTTTTTTGTATTTGCGGTTTCCTCGTTAACAAAATTTCCGGTGTTTGTGTTATTTCCTTTCCGAATTATATTTTCTTTATATAATTGAAATATCATAGGTTGTGTGTTGATCAATTATAGTTGATAAATCCGACCTTGTTTGTTGGATAAAACTTGATTGATACTCAGATATTGGTCTTTGGTACCATCTGAGTTATTCTCATACCAATCGGGTTCAAGGAATTATATCTGTTTGATTTACTGATTGTGTTGAGAAAGAGATAAAGCTCTTTGATATCTTTCTTTAATTGAGTTTCATTAAGTTGCTACTCTCGGAATTATATTGGAGTTTAGTCCATATAGATTGCCGAACAAAAAAGTTGGGTCTGGTTGTTGTACCCCCGCATTTTCATGTCTTGTATCTTAGTCTCCGAGTCTTGGTATCTTGATAAAACTTTCAGGGATTAATATAGTTGGAGTTGATCAGAAAATAATGCTTGAGATGCATGAAAGAGTATCAGAACCTGGTCTTGAAGGTTTAAACTTACTAATTAAACATTTTGCATTGTTGGGTTTTGCTTTTCTTCAGGTTTTTAGAGTTTTAGTTGTTTTTCGGTCATATTACGGTCATTAGAAACCATGTATCTATGGTGCAACGGTCGAATAACGGCTATTTTCCATCTTAAAAGGGATGTTTTCAGTTCCCTAACAACTGGGAGACACCACCCCTAAGGGTCGTATTAGTTTGAAATGCTAAAGAGGAGAGAAGAGACATATGCGTATACAAATGTTCACTTTTGGACTTTCAAAAAAAAAAATGTAATCTCCTGAAACTGGAGTTAATGTGAGGCTTGTAGAGTCAATGAGTGTGTCTTTTATTTTCTTAGACCTTCTTTACCATGTAACTAATTATTACAAAAACTGAAATCCAATACTCGATAACCTAATTTACGTGGAATTAGGCTCCTGTAAGCCTAAATTAATTAATAGAATAGAGCAACTCTGGAGATTGGACATATCGATTCCAAAAGACCTCAACAACAACAACAACAAAAAAAAAAAAAAAAAAAAAAGAAAGAGGAAAAAACGAACCAATCTTCAAAGTAAATTCCAGCTTTGAATTTTACTTTAAAAAACAATGCCCGATCCTCTTTTGAATTAATAATCTTCCACATCATTTTCATTAAAAATGCCTTATTTATAACCTCAAGCCTTTGAATTTCCAAACCTCCCTCATTGTTGTGTGTCCATACTATTCTCCAAGATAAAGTTTTGTATTTCCTAGTTTCACTGTCTCATGACCAAAGGAAGTTTCTTATACTTTTCTCACAGGTTTGATAACTGAAACTGGCAATATATAAACTGCCATGTTGTAACATATGAATGTTGCACAAGACTAATGGTAATCTTACACACACCACTAGCTTAAAGTTATTTTAAAATAATTATTTGATGAATACGAAACATCCTGAGTTAACATCAAATGATTGTCTCACACAGATCATATAAGATGTTCAAGGTAATTTTACATAATCAACTTGACTTAATATTTAGTTTCCAACAAATGAATTGTTCATAACCAAAGTAGTCAAGTAGATGATGAAGCATTCTAAGCTTTAAAATCATATTTCGAGAATTATATTGACGAGATAAACTCGACTCAAAATTTCAATTGTGTATATGATAAAGTCTATATAGCTATACGACTTAGTCTCATTAGTAGATAAAATTGAATAGATTATGAGTGATAGATAAGTTTTAGTCTCCACATACCTTTTGTCGTTGAAGTTTCTCCAAAGTCTTCAGTAGATATTCTTCTTCAAATGGTGAACGCCATGAAGTCTAATGCTCAACTACACACTTCTATCCTAATCCGAGACATAACTATAAGTAGACTAGAAAACAAGTATATAGTTTTGACCAACTAAATTTGAGAAACAAGCTTGAGATAGTAACGCCTGCGAGTTCGACCGAGCAATGCTCTAGCAAGACACAAAAGACGCACAGAAGACACTAAGACACAAAGTTTTCACAAGACACAAAGATTTACAGAGAAGACTCTTTAGGTTACAAAGATTCAAAAAGAAGTTTTATAGGAAGACTCAAAGGCACCTTGCAGATAAGTCAAATACTACCAGATTTATCCCCTTTCTCTGTTGAGCTTTGTATGTCTCTTCCCTCTTTCATATTTTGATTCTTCGTATTTACTGGGCGTCTTAATCCTTCCTTCCTTGGTTTTTTGTTACAACAAATCAGAAGTTACTTTTTTAATTTGTTTTTTGTTAGAGCATAGCTCGGTTGAACCCACCAAGCGTTGGTATGTCAAGTTTGGTTGTCATATTTTGGTGAACCAAAACTCATTTAAAGAGTCGCTTGATTATGTACTAGAGTCAACTTCGTATAGGTTAGCTTGAAAGTATTAGGATATGAGACATTACAAGTATTACGAAGACTTGAAGAAGTGAAGAAGTAAGGAGCTACAACGACAACATCATCCTTCCACTTGAGGTTAGTGATATTTGACTTGAACTGTTTCATTCCCTAACGTATCTTTCAAGTCATGCATATTGAAAACATAACTGCAAAGCATGACTGATTACACTCTAGTTAAACGTAGTATTAAGGAATACAATACGAAGTATAACGCTTATCTTTTGAACTTCGTATATAAGACATCGACATAATCGTTTGAGTGCTATTGATTATGTATGGGTATGAGGTGAAGATTTCATCCTAGGAAACAATTTTTTACATTAGTTTAAAGGAAGTAAATTCATGAACTTGGTTCGTGAATCGAAAGGGAAATCGCTAGGCTCATTGGTATTGTGATTCATTGCATATCTTTTGAACTACCAATATGTGTGATTAGTATAACCGCTCATGACTTGTTTATGTTCTTGGTAAAACTATTCACAAGGCCTAACTTTTGTATTGGTATGACTTTTATTAGTGAAACCGATCTTAAGTAATCACCTGAGATGGTATGATCGATTTAGTTTTATTGGTATGACCAACTCTAGGCAAAACTACCTAGTTGTGTTGTTACTGGTGGAGCCGCCTATTCGGAGAGGAAAGTAACCTAATTAGGCGAAATCTCTTACGGCCGCTCGGTTTAAAGACTTCTTTGGTATTGAGAAGCTCTATTAGTACCGGTTGTGGGAAACTAGATGATTGCATTATTATTTTAGTTTTCGATTATTGAATTGATTGACTAACGGTTGTTGAATCTTTGATTGCACCTAGTTTGTTTATGCTTGAGAATCTTCTCTTCTGATATAAGATTCACTCAAACTAGATCGAAGTTTCGACGGGGATCTTTAGACTGTTTGAAGATCTAAAGACGTCTTGTGATAATCCATTGTTAACAGACTCCGTTCTATGCGTGATTGATCACAAGAGATTTAAGTTGATTGTGTGGAGGTGTTTATTGAAGATCTAAGAAGATTTGAAGACAAAGAAGACTTTGAAGATTTCTGATTTGGGTTCATAATCTTTGGTGTGCACAATACTTGTTTCGGTTAAAGAGGATCCAACTATAATCATATTATCCTTGTGGTAGATTGGATTGATTAGTTGAGTAGATCGGCATCAATACGTTTTTTTGTGATTCAAAGTATTGATTGCAAAATCTAGACGATTACTTCGGTAATTATTAGAAGATAGATCTAAGGACCCGACAAAGGAGTTTATTGAGATAAACGGAAGACCTTTTTGTCGAACTCACATCAATTGGTTGAAAAGAGTTGATACCAAACAGATTTGTTGTTCCTTTACTGTTTGGAATACGAACCAAAGGAATTGTTCCAAGTACGTGACTTATTACAAGTTGGAGGCGTGGGAATACAGACGGAACTAGGTGAACTATAGGTTTAGTTGCTTGGTCTCAACTATACGAAGTTGGTTTGATTTTGTATAGCGGCTTAATCCTGGGAGTATTCAATTCTGGACAAGGTCCCGGGGTTTTTCTGCATTTGCGGTATCCTCGTTAACAAAATCTTGTTGTGTCTTTTACTTTTTTATTTATGCAATTATAATTGTTTTTATTATAATTATTAGAAGTAAAATACACAAATGTTTATTCCTATTTACTTGATAGTAATCCTATTGTGTTTGGTTAAGTCTGAACCTCTTATCAAGTAAACATACTTCGTTGTTGTATTGTCTCGATCTCGTATCCATAGACGATCACACGAAGTGTGAACCGATTAGTTGTATTGTCTCGACTCAGTCCATAGACATTCACTTTCGGAGAAAGGACTTATAGGTGAAAGTTTTTTAAATTGAGGTATATTTGGGTACCCTCGTCTTTTTATTTTTGTACGGCAGTTATTTTTCTGATAAGGCTCCTCTTAGGAATGAGTTGTAGTTTTTGAGATCTTGCTAGTATTCAAAATGAGTATCTTAAGCTGGAGTTGTCGTGGCTTTGGGAAGCCGGAGGAAGTTATTTGATCAAGTGATATTTGATCGAGTGATATCTTAAGCTGGAAAATGTTCCTATGGTAGCCTGCATTTTGCTCAAGTGTATTTTGGTACCCCCGCGTTTTCACAAGTTGCCTGGTGTAGGTGGAGGAAATGATGAATTAATTTGGAGTGAGTTTTTTTCAGTTTCTGATGCTGCAAATAAACATACGCAAAAGGAAGCTCAAGTACATTGGTCAATGTACCTATGGAATCACTTTTATATCCTATCATTGGAAGTAATGTGTGAAAATTAGTTCAAGGTATTTATGTGGATGATTATATTATGATCAATAAAGGAGATGATATGGTGTCTAGATGCTGAAGATAGTATGCATCATCTTCTCTGCGAATGTAGTTTTAGCCTGCAGAAATGGGATTGGTTATGTTCTCAGTTCAACTTTGTCTTACCAAAATGTTTTGAAGATATATGGAGAAGTGCTTCTCATAAAAGACCATTAATTCAAGAAGTATGGATTATAGCATCTTGTATTGTCTGTTGGATATGACTTGATTGATTCTTGGACATTGGTCTTTGGTGTCGTCCAAGTAATCTCTTTGCGATTAGGTTCATGGATTTGATTCTGTAAACATTCTAATTGTAAGAGAGAGAGAGATATAACTCTAGATATTATTCCTTGATTGAGTTTATCTCTCGGATTGTATTGAGTTTGTCCATACAAATTGCCTAAAAAAAAGTGGTGGCTTATTTTGGTACCCCACGTTTTCAATTGGTATCAGAGCAAACAAACACGCTAAGACCTAATAAGTTTGTGTTTGAAGCAGTCTGACTATATGGACATGAGTGCAATCTCGATAAACGTACCTCCAGCATTTGATGGGTCAAATTACTTATGGTGGAAAATTAATATGTGTTCCTTTTCACAAGCCCGTGACTTTGAGACATGGAAACTTGTAGTTATTGGATACGATGCGACAACACTTATTAGAGATGGAAACATTATTGCGAAGCCATTAAGACAATATAGTGAATCCGACATAAGTGCTGCAAAGCGTAATTCTGACGGGTTAAACATTATTATCCAATCCATAAGCCCATATCCTCGGCACTATATGACATCGTGCACTAAGTCTAAAGATGCTTGGGATATCTTAGAAACCATATTTGAAGGAGATACCTTAGAGAAAGAAGCTAGGCTTTAAAACCTAAATTCTGACTGGGAAAATCTTCATATGTCTGATGAAGATTTGTTTGATGAATTTAATCAAAAAGTGTCTGGAATTTTTCATGTGATAGGTGTTATAAACACCTTGATATTTATATATTGTTTATGCTTTCTTTGCTAGTTTTCTTGTAAAGTATGTATCTTATGTTTGCTTTTGAGTTTAATAGGTACTTTGGAGTCATTGTGAACAAAATAAGGAGAGAAAGAAGCTAGGCTTTAAAACCTAAATTCTGACTGGGAAAATCTTCATATGTCTGATGAAGATTCGTTTGATGAATTTAATCAAAAAGTGTCTGGAATTTTTCATGTGATAGGTGTTATAAACACCTTGATATTTATCTATTATTATTCTTGTATAATGCTTAAACACGACTAAATGTCGGTAGAATCATACAAAAATTTGGTTGGTAACCTAGCAACAAGATGAGTACCAACACCTTTTTGAATGGCAACCCCTAATCCATAAAAAAGAAATTTACCTACACCGCTACTGACATCGTTACTGACTAGACAGTTCTTTAATCTCTTAAAAAGACACAAAGTATCCTCACCTAGTTTTCCCAACGTGGTAAAGGCTAGGACACCCAAACCATAACCATGCGAAACACATTGATATAAGTATTTGTTACGTTTTCGCAATACAGCATTGGAAATGGCTTGGCCGGGGACAAAAGAACGAACACCTTCACCTGTGAAAGGTGAGACCCCTGTAACATCCATACAAACATCCTGTCCATTCTCCCAATTGAGAACAAGGATGTCAGCAGGGCGCAGATCTCTATTATCATCAGACAAAAAACCAAGGGCGGCTTTTTTACGAGTAGGCACGCCAACTTTGTAACAGATGTCAGCGATTACGTCACGTACCAGGTCATGCCGAAACTTGAGCCCCACATCCTTGGCACAGTGAAGAGCATGATCCCCAAAGATATCCATGGGTCTATTACAGCTTGAACATAGACCAAAAGGTAATCTTGAGCATGCTTAACACGATTGCACTGCCACAAAATGGAATCTCTTGCAGACATAGTAAATTGGTTTGAGATTTGCTTCTTAACTGCTTCGAAATAAGTGACTGCTGGGGAGTGCATAGAAGGGGGGCAGTATCATCAACGCAATAGTTAGAAGGTAAACCACATACCTGGATGAAGTTCTGAAGTGTCGATTGATAAGCAGAACCTTTGTCTGAAGAAAATAAGTTCCCAAGAATCACCTTTTGAACCGAAACTGTTTGACTCTGAGAAGCAAGATAACAATAGTATCGGGTATCTGCCATAGTGTAAATGCCAAGACCACTTTCCTTGATGGGAAGAGTATCTAGTCGTTGTTGCAAGGGCCCGAAACCTGACCCGTCACCGAAAGTATGTATCTTATGTTTGTAAAGTATCTATTATTTATGCTTTCTTTGCTAGTTTTCTTGTAAAGTATGTATCTTATGTTTGCTTTTGAGTTTAATAGGTACTTTGGAGTCATTGTGAACAAAAGAAGGAGAAATCACTCATTTGGAGGGAAAAGGACAAAGGGCATTTCACAGGCGAATAATATGCGGAGTCTATCCATGAATTAGGAGGCAACCAGCTGAGTTTTGTTTAGTGGTTGTCCTTGTTGGTGGATTGTATCCATTTTTTAGGCACCTGTAGTAATTCCATCCAATACTATTACCCTAAAATTCAGAGAAGAATTTGTCTTCTCATTCAACTCATCTGAAATTTAGAGAGAGGGAGAGCAGAAATTGAGAAATGACGGCGTGATTATTATTTGAAAATCAAGGAAGAATGTTGTTGTTGAACCAAATTGAAGAAATGTCTTAACTGAGGTTGGACTTAGGGTTCTAGGTGTTATAACTGTGCAGAAAAGGTTTTGAATTGTTGTAGTGAAAATTAAATCTAGGGTTGTCCTTGATTTACAGAGATGTTGAGCAGTGATTAAAGAAGATGGAGAGTCCTTAATGGAAAATATGATGAGGTGATGCTGCAGAGAGAAACGGAGAAGTTGGGGTTTTGGATCTGGTGATTTTGAGATGAATTAGATAAAGAGGTGACGGGTCTGTGTTGGTTTCTGAGATGCAGAAGAGTGTTAGAAGAAATTCAAGCGGCTGGGTGTTGAATCGAAGATAGGTTTTGCTCTAATATAGGAGAACTTAGGGTTTGAGTTTTATTTATGTGGTTGAATATCACTGATTGAAGACATGGAGTTGATTTTCAAGGGTTGTTAGTGAATATAATGGGTATTTGTTTGTGTTAGAGCATAGCTCGGTTAAACTCACCAAGTGTTGGTATGTCAAGTTTGGTTGTCATATTTTAGTGTGTCAAAACTCATCTAAAGTCGCTTGATTATATACTAGAGTCAACTTCGTTTAGGTTAGACTATAAAGTCTAGGAATGTTGAGACATACAAGTATTACTCTTAAGACCTGAAGAATGTGAAGAAGTAACGAATTACAACGACGACATCATCCTTCCACTTGAGGTTAGTAATATTGACTTGAATTGTTTCATTCCTAACGTATCTTTCAAGTCGTGCTATATTGAAAACATAACTGTGAAGCTATATATACTGACATATTGTATAATATTCTAGTAGTGAGACATGATCATATGATCATAGTATTAAGTGAATTAGACTACGAAGTATAACGCTTATCTTTTAAACTTTGTAGATATGACATCGACATAATCTTGTATATATTGTTATGATTATGTGAATGGGTTATGATAGACACATTTTTGTGTCTGAATTGTCCTCAGTGTCTCTATTGTTAGTACTTGATTTTGTACTTATTACGGTGTTTTCTATGATTGTTTAGGTGTTTTTGGAGAAATACACTTGTGTGGAAAAATTTGCTCGAAAAGTGCTTTTTGGGCATCCGGAGAAAAATTACTAAAGGCACCCTCACTTTGGATAAGGGCACCCCAGGACACTCCAGCTGTTAAAGGCGCCCCTACTCTGGATAGGGGCGCACCTTCTTCTCCATTTCAAATTCAAGGTTTTGGCGGGAATTTGGGTTTTGAAAACCCGATATTTTGCAGAGAAGATTTTTACGAGTTTGAAGGAGATTCAATCGACGGAGTTGGTTGGAAATATCCTGTTTTGACCAAACAGGACTAGCATGTGTGTTAGAATCGCAAAACTTGGGTCAAAAGTGGGAATGAAGCGAAACAAAATTGGAGAGACTCACGGGATTCTGTTGGAATTGTTTTGGAAAGTTGGAGCGTGTCTACAGCTTGTTCACTCACCTTTGGACGTGTAACAGAGTGTATTGGAGGGTGTCTGCAACAATTGAACGTATGAGAATGGAAGAATGGAAAGAATATATCCCGAGAATATTTTCATTTAATGGGAATATTTTTTGGATTAATGAGGAGTTATTGTTGGTCCAAAGGTGTATAAGTAGGATTCTGGGGTCGAGCAGAAAGGGACGGAGTTTGGGAGAACTTTAGAACATCACAGATTTGAAGAAATCAAGTTGCAGAGAATACTCTTCTGCTGCTGCTATGAAGAACACGAAGAACAAAAGACCACCAGAGGCAGTCGTTTATGCTACAGTGACAACGACAATTAGACGAGGGTCGCAGAGCTACAGTAACGAGCACTGCTCATCTTTATCGTTCTCTGTAACAGTGTTTGCAACAATTATAAACGTTGCAAACACCCGATTTTCATCATTTTCTCCATTTCATCTTTGTAAACACCCTTTGAGCAATAATAATGATTTTTGAGCGTGTTTCCAACATGATGAGAGGCTAATTCTCCCACAACCAAGGCAATGAGGAAGCTATTTATGTATGAATAATTGGTAACTATTATATTTTCTCTAATTTATAATTTATAATTCACTCAATCACTGCTTTTGCAGAGTTCTTAATTGTTTGCGTAACTTTCCTAATTAGTTGTGATTCAATTTGATAGGGTTATACTTTGTTTAGTCAACTGATAATCTATGCGTAGGGAATACAATTAATATTTGAGAATATGCTTGATTATTTGTGAATTAAGAAACAAGGGATTTAAAAGATAATTAGAGTTTTGGAGGATTTACCATTATTTATTCATTCATGTGTAATAGTGGAATCAGTGTCTTGGTTATTTTTAATATCTTGAAAGCAAATTTTGAATTAAGTTTTCTTTATTTTTAAGTTTTATCAAGTCTAAAATCTATTGCTTTCACAAGTCTCAACGAACCTATTTACTATAAATTTCAAAATCACATCAATTTTTGGCGCCGCCGACGCGGACTTGTCTTTAGGCTAGAGTTTTTAGATTTATATTTTTAGGTTTTTATTTGTTTTTGTTCTTCTTTACGTTTTTGGGTTTTTGTCTTTTCCTTACAGAATTTGGAATTTGGAGTGAAAGAAAATTTTGCCAAAGCTTTTGGTGAATACTTAAAGACTTGGAGTAAAAGGCAAAGCGAAAGGAGCGAAAGAAGCAGATTTTTGTTATTTTATAAAAAAAAAAGAGGAAAAAAAAAAGAGACATTTTTATTTTTTTTAGATATTTTTTCTTTTTTAGACTTTCCTTTTCTTTTGCACTTTATTTTTGGACTTTGGACTTTAAACTTTGGGACATTGTTTTTTAAACCCTACGGAAGGGTAGTTTAAATATAAACTGTGTGCAGCAAAGGACGGCGATTACGATATCGCCTCGGCCCCTCGGGTTCGTACACTGACATCGGAGTCGGTGGCCCGGGTCGACTACAACGGTTCATCCCCCGTCTGGAACGGGAGGTAAGTTTGTCGAAACACTCGCGAATCCCCTGTCAGCGAGTTACTGTCTTCCTTCGTGTGAATATATGTCGAGGAACTGAATACGGCTGCTTTAATTTCCTAGTAAAGGGCAAGGCCTGGCCATACAAGATAAGGGTTCGGATTTCATCACTGTTCTCTTCTTGCCCGCCTTAGGAAAACGATACTTAACGCGAACCTAAGATTTAAAATTTGGAATAAAACGAGACCGATAAGGTAACAAGCTTAATAGGAAAGTCATTCGAAAAATATTGGTTACTCTTTTAAGTATACTTCGAAGTTCATGATGGTTTCTGTGAGTTGAATGCGTGACTGCGCCTCCTTGTAATGCCGGTGAGGCCTTGGGTATCAAAGCTCCACGCAGCTTCCCTCGCCCCTATTCAACTCGGATTGATTCCAGAGAGGTTTGCTCAGATTGTAACGAGTTCCTTTTTGAAAGATTAGAAGCTGGTCTAGAAACAATCTAAGTGGATCCATCATGCTTTTTGTTTGCTAGAACACATTAGGTTTGCTGTGGTGGAGTCAGCCTTGTTTGTGTTTGCATAGAACTTCCTTTCCTTTTAGGATTTTTCTTTTTATTTTGTTTTTCTAGTGTATGCCCGAGGTTATTAGAGATTGGGCTTGGAAAAGAGACAATCTAGGTCGATTGATTAGTGAAAAACCTAGTAATTCTTCTTGTGGAAGCGGGGAGCTCGAAGACTCTTCTTTTGAGAGCCCTGTTTTTGGAAACTTCCGTTTTGAGAATCTGTCTCTTCGTGAGGAAAGTACCCTTAGTACTTCAGCTATGCTAGAGATGGCAACTTTGAAAGATTACATGTTCCCAACTAGGACCAACCGAGCTTCGTGCATTAAATTGCCAGCCAATACGGCTAATTTCGAGATAAAACCTAGTATTCTTCAGATGATCCTTATATTCTTAGGAAAAGATGATGAGAACCCTTATTTTCATATTAGGGACTTTGAGGAAATTTGTGGGACAGTTAGAATAAAATACCTTACTGATGAAGTTTTGAAACTTAAGATGTTCCCATTTTCCTTGAAAGATAAAGCCAAGACACAGCTAAACAACCTACCATCTCGAATCCATTGAAACATGGCAGGAACTTATTGCTTTGCTTTCTATATGAAATTCTACCCTAAGCATAAAACTGCAGCTGTTAGACAGAAAATTAGTTCCAGTGTGCAACAAGAGGGAGAGTCTCTTTATAGGTTTTTAGAGAGATTCAATGATCTCCTATCCCAGTGTCCTCACCATGGATTTGATAAGATGAAACTTGTAGAGATTATTTATGATGGTTTAGACTATTCGACCAAAGCCATGGTCGAGTCTATGTGCGCTGGTGAGTTCACTAGTAAAAGTTCTGAGGATACCTTTACCTTCTTAGGAGTTGTTGCTGAGAAATCCCAACAATGGGAGTCTTGTGTTGAACCCCATAAAAGACTCTTGGTTAATATAAGTAGCACCAATATGGTAGATACGAGTTTTGCGTCAGATGCTAAGTTTGCTTCTTTGTCTAGAAGGTTAGAAGCTTTGGAAATGGGTCAGTCCAAAAATAGGTCCCTTGTTGAACCTAATAGAACCTCTCAAGTCTCTAGTTGTGGAATAGAGCCCGATAACTCCTTTTGGGAAGTTCAGGTTAGTGAAGAGCAAGATCATGCTGTCTATAACAATGCTAGGTTTGAGAACCGTCAGAAGTTTGACCCATACTCAGAGACCTACAATCCTGGTTGGAGAAAAGATCACAAGTTTAGAAGAGACTCTCGCCTCGTTTATTAAAAGCTCTGAAAAGATCAACCAAATGGTTGCGCAAGGGATAGAAGAAAGTAAGAGTATAGGTTATGCTAACTCTCAGGCTATTTCCGAGTTGAAAACCCAGGTTAGTCAGATAAATGAGTCTTTGAGGGAAAAAGGTAAGTTTCCTAGTCAAACTCAGCCCAATCCTAGAGGAGTTCAATAAGTAGGTGAAGGACCATCCCATCATGTGAATGCTATTAAAACCCTTAGGAGTGGTAGAGTGATAGACAACAAGGTTGCCACGCCTGATAGTGAACATGCTGTAGTTCACCCTTCCGAACCAGATACCGAGGAGACTGATAGAGTCTCTAAAGAAACCAATGAGGGTCATATTGAGCTAGGATTTGTTCCCAGAGCCCCGTTCCCCCCAGCTGCTAGTTCCAAATAAGAGGGATTCCAACTTTAATGATATATTGGAGGTTTTTAAGCAGGTAACTATCAACCTTCCATTATTAGATGCAATTAAGCAGATTCCCGCTTATGCCAAGTTCCTTAAGGATATGTGTACGCGCGGCGAAAGCTTAGTGTCCGGAAGAAAGCCTTTCTAGCTAGTCACGTGAGTTCCATTATTCGAATACCACTACTCCTAAGTATAAAGACCCAGGGTTCCCTACCATTTCTTGCACAATAGGTCAATACCGTGTTGAGAAAGCTTTGCCTGACTTAGGAGCCAGTGTGAACTTACTCCCATACCATGTGTACCTTAAGCTAGGACTTGGTGAGATGAAACCTACCCAGATAACACTCCAGTTAGCTGATAGGTCCGTTAAAATTCCTCTTGGTGTAATCGAGGATGTTCTTATAGAGGTCGGCAAGTTTATTTATCCAGTGGATTTTGTTATCCTAGATACCCAACCTGTCCCTGACCCAGAGAACTAGATACCGGTAATTTAGGTCGTCCGTTTTTAGCTACATCCAATGCGATCATTAACTGTCGAAATGGTATTATGAACTTGGATTTTGGTAATATGACTATTGAGCTGAACATTTTTAATATTAGTAAGCTACCCTCTGTACTAGATGACTCGAACATAGAAGAGGTGAACATGATAAGAACATTAGTCGAGGAGTCATTACCAAACACTTTGTTAGAAGATCCATTAAAGAAATGCCTAGCTTACTTGGGATTGATTTTGATGATGATAATGTGATTAATGAGGTGAATGCTTTGTTAGATTCAACGCCTTTTTTAGACACTAGTAATGGATGGAAACCTAAGTTCGAACCACTAACAGTTTCTAAGTCTACCCTAGTTCCTTCGTTAGAAGAGCCTCCTAAGTTGGACCTTAAACAACTACCAGATACCTTGAAGTATGTGTTTTTAGGCCCATCTGAAACTTTACCTGTAATTGTAGCATCCGACTTGGATAGTGATCGGGAAAGTAGGCTAGTAACCGTCCTTCAAAACAACAAGGAAGCTTTAGGGTGGACCATAGCAGACATTAAGGGTATAAGTCCCACTGTTTGTATGCATCAGATCTATTTAGAGAGTGACACCAAACCTTCTAGGGAGATGCAACGTAGACTGAACCCAAATATGAAAGAAGTGGTTCAAACCGAGGTTCTTAAGTCATTAGATGCGGGCATTATCTACCCCATTTCGGACGGTAAGTGGGTCAGCCACTGTTCGGGTTGTTCCCAAGAAATCCTAGATTCTTGTAGTCCAGAACGATAATAATGAGTTAATTCCAACCCGAGTGACCACGGGTTGGCGTGTTTGTATTGACTATAGGAAATTGAACAAGGTCACTAGGAAGGACCACTTTCCCCTTCCCTTCATCAACCAGATGCTAGAGAGATTAGCTGGACATAGTCATTACTGCTTTTTATATGGCTACTCTGTCTATAATCAGATCGTTATTTCCCCAGAAAACCAGGAGAAAACATAACTGTGAAGCTATATATACTGACATATTGTATAATACTCTAGTAGTGAGACATGATCATATGATCATAGTATTAAGGGAATTAGACTACGAAGTATAACGCTTATCTTTTGAACTTTATAGATATGACATCGACATAATCTTGTATATATTATTATGCTTATGTGAATGGGTTATGATAGACACATTTTTGTGTCTGAATTGTCCTCAGTGTCTCTATTGTTAGTACTTGATTTTGTACTTATTATGGTGTTTTCTATGTTTGTTTAGGTGTTTTTGGAGAAATACACTTGTGTGGAAAAAGTTGCTCGAAAAGTGTTTTTTGGGCATCCGGAGAAAAATTACTAAAGGCACCCTCACTTTGGATAAGGGCACCCCAGGACACTTCAGCTGTTAAAGGTGCCCCTACTCTGGATAGGGGCGCACCTTCTTCTCCATTTCAAATTCAAGGTTTTGGCGGGAATTTGGGTTTTGAAAACCCGATATTTTGCAGAGAAGATTTTTACGAGTTTGAAGGAGATTCAATCGACGGAGTTGGTTGGAAATATCCTGTTTTGACCAAACAGGACTAGCATGTGTGTTAGAATCGCAAAACTTGGGCTGTGTGCGTGGGAATGAAGCGAAACAAAATTGGAGAGACTCACGGGATTCTGTTGGAATTGTTTTGGAAAGTTGGAGCATGTCTACAGCTTGTTCACTCACCTTTGGACGTGTAACAGAGTGTATTGGAGGGTGTCTGCAGCAATTGAACGTATGAGAAGGGAAGAATGGAAAGAATATATCCCGAGAATATTTTCATTGACTGCGGAATAATGGGAAGATTTTTTGGATTAATGAGGAGTTATTCTTGGTCCAAAGGTGTATAAGTAGGTTTCTGGGGTCGAGCAGAAATGGACGGAGTTTGGGAGAACTTTAAAACATCACAGAGTTGAAGAAATCAAGTTACAGAGAATACTCTTCTGCTGCTGCTGTGAAGAACACGAAGAACAAAAGACCACCAGAGGCAGTCGTTTATGCTACAGTGACAACGGCAATTAGACGAGGGTCGCAGAGCTACAGTAACAGCAGCAGTTCATCTTTATCGTTCTCTGTAACAGTGTTTGCAACAATTATAAACGTTGCAAACACTCGATTTTCATCATTTTCTCCATTTCATCTTTGTAAACACCCTTTGAGCAATAATAATGATTTTTGAGCGTGTTTCCAACATGATGAGAGGCTAATTCTCCCACAACCAAGGAAATGAGGAAGCTATTTATGCATGAATAATTGGTAACTATTATATTTTCTCAAATTTATAATTTATAATTCACTCAATCACTGCTTTTGCAGAGTTCTTAATTGTTTGCGTAACTTTCCTAATTAGTTGTGATTCAATTTGATAGGTTATACTTTGTTTAGTCAACTGATAATCTATGCTTAGGGAATACAATTAATATTTGAGAATATGCTTGATTATTTGTGAATTAAGAAACAAGGGATTTAAAAGATAATTAGAGTTTTGGAGGATTTACCATTATTTATTCATGTGTAATAGTGGAATCAGTGTCTTGGTTATTTTTAATATCTTGAAATCAAATTTTGAATTAAGTTTTCTTTATTGTTAAGTTTTATCAAGTCTAAAATCTATTTCTTTCACACGTCTCAACGAACCTATTTACTACAACTTTCAAAATCACATCAGGTTATGGTGAAGATTTCATCCTAGGAAACAATGTTTTACATTCGTTTAAAGAAAGTACATTCATGAACTTGTTTTATAAATCGAAAGGGAAATCATTAGGCTTATTGGTTCGTCTATTCATTGCAAACTTTGGATGACCAATATGTGTGAGTTAGTAGAACCGATCTTAACTTTGTTATGTATCTTGGTATAACTAATCACAATGCCTGACTTATGATTTGGTGTGACTGGTTTTCATTAATTGGTGTAACCGATCCTAAGTTAATCACCATGTGATGGTATGATCGATCCTTGTAATTGGTGTGACCGATCCTAGTAATTGGTGTGACTGATCAAAAGTGTTGTGTAATCGATCCTTGTAACTGGTGTAACCGGTCCTGGTAACTGGTGTGACCGATCACAAGAAATACCATGTGTTTATGGAACCGATCCTTGTAATTGGTATAACAGATCCTAGTGACTGGTGTAACCGATCACAAGTATGTCCATAATTAGGTATTACCGATCCATGTGATTGGTAGAACCAATTGAACCCATGTATGTGATTTTTTTATATTGATCAATTACATAGTAGTCTTGGAATACAGGTGAACCAATTCTAAACTTGTTTGGAAGTGTGGTATAACCGATTCCAAGAATGTAAATCCATGTAACATGAATAAGCATTTACAGTGAAGAGATGTCAACATACTTTGAACACGTACAGTAACTCTTATCATTTATTGTTCAAAGATATTCCTTAGTACTCAAGGAGATCCTGTGCCGAGATAAATTAAGAATATTTTAATTAAGGTTTTTGGTTTTATCCAATCCAACAAGATGATAATTGAAACCAAATACTTGATTCTCCTTCATTCTGGTCCCACAAAAAGCTGATGTGGACATTCTTGGTTTGAGTATTATGAAATATGGCTCTCTCATTGATTCTGGCCCCACACAAATAACATATAGGATATACGTATTTTCACCACGCGTACGCCTTTAATTTCATAACCCACTTTTGAACTTCCAAGAAAAACAACACCCCCACTCTCTCCACCACTTCCTACGCGAAGAATAGAGAATCCACGATCAAAACTAACCTTGTTTCCAGTCTTACTGCTCGACATCTTTTTACTAAATCAATTCCTAAGCAAAATCTTTAAATCATACACAGATTTGGTTCCTTCAAATTTAGTTTTGATTGAGAATTTTCAATTTGATTGTACTAATATTTTTGTGGGTTTTTCTTTGATATGTTCACTACAGTTGATAATCATCAAACTGGATCCATTGATTTTCTTAAGACATTTGATATATTGCAGGTACCCTGTAGAGAATTTTCTTTATGTTTTTTTCTTCATTTTTTGGTTATTTTGAAAGAACAAACCTAACGCACTTTACCGTTTGTAGAAATGCCAAGCAGAAACTCATCACAATTTTTCACTTTATCGGTTTATGATATCATCGGTAAGGTTTAGGCTAAAATTCAGGTAACCATTATTCACCTTATGTATCTTTTCTTTGTTTTTTCCTTCTTTTTTTTTTTAGTTAATTTTGTGATTTTCGGTTGCATGGGTTCATTTTGTGATTTTTTTTTAAACACCATGCTATCTTAAACCAATCGAGAACCAGAAATGAATCAAATCGAAAAAATGATATGTTGGTCGTGAAAAATCCTAACTTCTGGAATTTATTTATCGGTTCCATTTGTTGGTAGAATTGCATATGTTCATTGGTCGGTTGTCAGCCGACGCAAAAATAATTTAAGTTCTTTCACTTCACAATTATAAATAATATTATAGTTATAGGAACAGATTCGTTCCACAAGGAGATATGGGTTGTTATTCGTAATTGAAAACTTAAGTAACCTGGGGGGATTTTTGATTTTGGTCTAAAATAATTAAACTAATAATAATAGCAAAGAATGAATAAAGAGAATCAATAGATTGAGAATACTGGTTAAGGGTTCATCATCAATCATAATACATGCACTTTGACTAATAATTGGTGTTGTCACTCAATCATTCATTATCAAGAGTCCTAAAGTACCCCATCGAGAGCATTCTCCGGAAAATTCCTTATATCATCACATACCATAACGATGAATATGTGAATACTACTCAGTGAAAAACCTAATACAATGTGCTATTAGGTTTAATCCTATAAGAGACTTAAGTTCGATGAATTAGACTAATCCATGCAATAGAAATACTACGAGTAAACTATTTAACATAGGTCAAGCTTCTACTTGAAATCACACAAAGGTTTTGAATACAATTGGTAATCACAATATGATACTTATGACAAGGTTTATCAACAATTACGTATCTCAAAACCCTAGCCTAGCTTTAGAAATGCATTAATGCTCATTTAGTAGCGCTCCTAAACAAACAATCATACGCGATAATAAATCGTAGAACAAGACAATAATAATTTGATTGAGATAACAAAACCAATATATTAATTTAGTAGCATGTTTTTGATATCCGACTACATCCTTAACCAATATGAAGTGTTTAGCTACTCATGGATTTCTTAAAATCCATGAAAAATAATATGAAGAAAAAGAAAACAAACCCTAGGTTCAATCGTGATGATCGAACGCCAAAATCGCCAAGCCCTAGCTCTTGTTCTTTTCTTCCAAAGTATATGATATAAGATAATCCTATTGATGATAAAGATATCTCTTATATATGTGCCCAAATTGTGATGCGCCCGTGCCCGAGTCCTGGTCAAAATAGGTTACCAAAACTCGAAAAATATTTTAAAAAGATTCACGTCCAAGTCTTGGCCGTGTCAAAACTGCACACACACTTAATGGGCTAACGCAAGTGGTGGAGGTCCAGCCCAAAACTAAATATATTTGGCTTGTCAGTTATCTGAAACTGACAATAGAATTTATTCTATTTCCACGACAAAACTTCTTCTTTCTTTTGTTTTTCCCCGAGTTTGTTTACGGTTGTAAAACCACACCGTAGATTTATCTGTAGTTTCCTACGGTTGGAAAATCCACCGTAACCTCACCTGAGTTTATCTACGGATGGGTAAACCTCATCGTAAGTTGGCCTGTGAATGGATACGGTTAGGTTAACCACTGTAAGTCTCCCTGAAGTTTATTCCTTCTCGAACTCCCATATACCCGATGGCTTCTACATCATAGCAGCAAGTCAAGTTCGTTCCCATTCCACCATCAGCCAACATTTCACTCCTTCCCTGAGTTTCACTCAAACTCGAGCATCATAGACTACCAGCTCGAGAAACACAACTCCCATCTCCACTTTATGCTCTCATTCTCTCAGTTCTCATCTGGTATTCACTGCCTTCAATAATCGTTACCATTATTGGTCCCCAGTTCCACCATTCGCTGTTTCAGTTAACCAATCGACAGCAACACAGTTTCCTGCATTCTTCCCTGATCTCAGTCAATAATTCCAACTCGAGCTGAGCTCATTCACAGCACCATTCCTCCATGATGTTCAACCAGTCACCTCCATCGACTACCACCATTTTTGACTGTCGTGCCCTATCTTCTTTACTGCCAGCATCATAGTTCGAGCAACACTCAGATACACGAAACATTATCATCCTTTTCATCTTATTTTGTCGTTCTGCATTTGCCTCGCTTGACAGTGTCGTTTATTAATCCATGCGAGTCTTGTACGTTGCGATATTATGATCCTACATCTTGCCTCTTTTTCCTTAAATATTGCTTGAAGAGCGATCTTTAAGGAAAAATCTGTTGTGGTAGCAATCTTTGATTTTTGTTGATGAAGGAGCGAGCGAGAAGAATACTGGACTTGAAAAGTACGTACTTGCCTCTATTCTTTTGCAAAGTTCCGAAGCTTCTTTGAGATATATACGAAGTATCGTCTCCCATCACTCCTCATACTTCTCCTGCGAGGGGAAGGGTATCATAAAAGTTTTTACAATATTCTTGCCGCGACTGCTTATCTTTATCCGTTTCAGTTTTGTACTTTTACACGGATTTTGATTATTAATGTCTTTTCTTGACACGTCTCTTTCAACCGCTTATTCTTGACCATTCATGTCTCTTCGCATTAAATGACCTCGTTTTTCTCGAGGATCTTTTTCCCTATATATAGTTTTCTTTTCCCCTCCTTTTTCATTCTTTAGTTTCTCTCTCGCAACCTTTCTTTGACTCTCTCCTTCCCATAATTTGCGCTCTTGCCACTTTGCAAATCTTTTCTTCATCCTTTCTAGCGCTGTCTTAATCTCCAATCTCCCATCCATTCCCATCTTTTGATAAATGGCTTTCATCGGTCGTGCATACAAAACTTCTTTTGAAGAAGTTCAACAAAAATTGCTTGAGAAGGGTTTTACTCTATCAACCATTCTGATCAAGAACCTTCATCTATTCTTTACGCAAAGGCTTTTACGATCATCAATGTGATGATCAAAAAGATTATAGTCTCGCTAGGTCAGCTTCTCGCGGGACTTCCTATTCCCTTGTACAATCTGAGTTGCCTTTATTTTATGAAATTTTGGCCCATGAAAAATTCTCTCGGAGTTTGTTTATCAATTAAGTGGCGATTGTATTACTTTGATGCTTGAGTTCGCGAGTCGCAGTGCAGGCAAAAGGATCTTTATACTCTAACTCTGTCGCGAAATCCCAAATTCGCGAGACTTGGAAATAGTTGTTGAGAAATACACTTTGGAAAATTTTTTCGAAAATTACTCGGTGATAACTATGGTGAATGCGAAATCTCGCATTTGGGGCGTTACACAGTGAAGAAAAAGGATAATGTCTCGAAGATAAATTACTCATGCAAGACATTGATTGGCACCTGTGCAATAATACCTCTCCTCGTCATTCCAAAGATGAGAAATGGTGGGTCGTACCCTTGATCTTAAATGGTCCTTACATCGCGGGCTCGCATATTCTTCCTGCGAATCTCGCAGATATATCATCCTTGGGAATTCAAATGGCTGAGAAGAAGAAAGAGGTATGTTTCCGGCTTCAAATTTTGCTTTCACAACTTTCTTTCTATAATTCTTGAGTTTGTGAAATCTTTCGGATAACCGGAGGTTGAGAAGAAGCTACAAAAAGGATCCGTCGGAGGATACTCTGACATTGCTTCGATCGCTTACGGGTGAAGTAAGAATCATTTCCTTTCTTCTTATTTAAAACAATATTGTTGCCTCTGTTTCTTATCTTTACGCGCATGTGCGAAGGTTGGTGTTGAAGAAACTATTCTGCGAAGATTAAAAATAAGGGCAAAATTGTCGTTACAAGGGTAAATCTTCTGCACCATTAACTAAGAAGCGAAAGGTCCAATCTTCTTCTCGCCTTAGCTCAAACTGCGAATCTTCCTCGACGAGGATAACCATGACTCGAATCCTTCTCTCGCCAAGAAGATTTCGTCGACCGGTTCTTCTATGGATCAATTATCTAGCATCTTCTCCCGATGTTTCCAAGGAATGGGAGATGCTCCCCTAGCTTCTCTTTTTGCGGGACTCTCGCAACGTGTGTAATGCTACTTTATTAGAGGGCAATAATTCATTCAATGGAACCTCTAGAACCGTGTCTCCCGACTTCTTGAATGCACTTGGATCTTTGGTATGTATGCGATGTCGTATTTCCCCGTTAATTTTAAATTTTTAAATATATATATTAATGATTTTCTATCTTCTTTTATAGGTTGGAAGAACTTCTTTTGTAGTTGCCTCGGATCTCGAAAGAAGACGCAACAATCTTGAAAAGAAGAATTTGCAATTGAGCAAGAAGATTCAAGAATTAGAGATCGAAGGCTGCGTCATCTCGCGATAAAGACGAGAGAATTCAAAAGTTAAACACCGAACTTGACTCCCAAAAGGATAAGGTGTCCACTCTTTCAAAACGCCAATCAGCAACTTTATGGTATAAAATTTTACCTCCTTTTACTATTTTTATTTTATCAGTCGCATATTGCTACCTAACTTATTACTTTCGCAGATGTATATAATCTCTCCAGGTGAGGCTATTCTTCTCCATACATTTCCTGATCCTATGGATAATAATCTTCTTCTCGTTCACCTCAACAACTCTTTAAGTAGTTCATCGAACAAAAATTAACTCTCTTTCATTAAATGAACTTAGGACCAAATATCGTCTTTTAGAAATTGAGCATAGATCTGGTTTAAGTGCTGCCAACCAATTTAAAACGAATGTTTCTAGAGTCCCATAAAGAAACCAAAATTTTGAGGAAGAAAATTAGTGACCATATAGATGATAAAGATCGCATTGCTAATAATGGTGCACAGGCATTAGCAACATTTCAAAAATCTCTCTTTGAATTACAAATTGAGCGAGATGAATTGCTTCGCGAATTCCTTGCTTAGTGAGCGAGAAGATCAAATTCGTTCTCTCCTTGTTATAAACGGTGACGACAAATTCGCCCTCGGGCTGCGAAAGTTTTAGATAATGCCGAAATAACCTAGGTGTTGATGTTAGTCTTCACGCCGAGCATACTTCCTTGGTTAAAGATATGATATCTGGAGCAGAAGGTTGCTTATTATACCTTATTATTCTTATTTACGTAGTATTGCTTGTAAATTGTTAACTTGTTATTTCTTATTTGCGGAATCTAGAAGAAAGCTTCGGGTTAGAATTAGAGAGCTTGAATCGAAAAAGAACAACTCGCGGAATTTTCCAATGGAATTGAAGAACTTCGAAACCGAAAAAGAACAGCTCGCAAAAAGAATCTCTCCTTGAGAATAGATATTCCAGTTGAAGAAACAATTTTTAACGACGGTGGAGAACTTTAGCAATGATCTTGTTCGTTTTCATAATGGAGGCATGGAGTATGTTTGTAAGGACCACAATATCCCTCTGCATTCATATCCTGTCTCCTTGAAAAGGTTCCTGAGAATCTGCTGTCTCGGACGTTTAATAGCGAGGTTGCGAAGAAGAAAATTCTCAGCGATGAGAATAATCGGTGAAGAATCGGATGAAGAAGAAGAATCGCAAAGAGATAACTCTTTTTGTTTTCTTTTTCTGCTTGTAATATCTGTACATTTCTGTATTCTTATTATAGTGTATTTCTTGGATTTTCCCCTCTGAATTCAATCTTCACTTCCCCTTTTTTGGTAGTTCTTCCTTGTAATATAATTGGCTAACATTATTGATGTATAACTCTTTCATCAGAAGATGAATAACAATATTTCATCTTTTCCATTCCCATACTTGCCTCTGTTATTTATCTTGGATGGAAGATTTTAGTTGTCATCATGTATGTTGTTGAATAATTATTTTATTGTTATTGAAATATATCGTTGCGACAAGGTGTATAAACTTTACACTTTCATGCAATGGCCCATTGACCTTGCCTTATCATTTTTGTGTGGTCTTCCAAGTCATACCTCCCTAATTAGAGGTCTTCCCACTGCCACCTTTCATTGCGGCAAATCGCAGGACGTCTTTACACTTGCATGTAAGGACCCATTGATCTTGCCTTATCATTTTCCAAGTATTTTTGCCTCTGCAGGATATTTTAGTTGCGACAATATGACATGCCTATATATCCTTGCGAACACACAACCCCATGACATTGCCGTCGAGCGACGAAATCGCGGGGCGTCAGTACACTTTCATGTAAAGACCCATTGATCTCGCCTTACCCTCGCGTTAGTATTATTGCCTCTGCGGGATCATTTGCACAAATATGGCGAGCCTAAATTCTCTTGCGAGAACATAACCTCATGACATTTGCGTCTGTTTTGACACCCCCCTAATGGAGAGCGTCGCCCTTATCATCTCCCGGTTGCCCCTTCAAGGAGGCGAAACATCGGCCATACAAGACTAGCTCCTCCCATCCGGTCTTAACAACAACTTGATTGTTTTCGCAGCCTCTTATCCCTTATACCTATATGGTTTTTATGGTTACAGACCGCACCTAAGTGGAGTTTTCTTCAGGCGAGTGCAACATATGCCAAGACTTGCCAAGAATGGCGGGGGTAGGTTCATCCATCCCGGGCACTCTGCAGCTCAACCGTGTACCTCGGCGCCTTGAGCATACACGACTCTGAGAAGAGACCCTCGGTCGCCCAACCAGGGTATAACCTACATATATAGTTGGGAATCCAAGGTACCTCTTCCGGATAGGCTTTCATGGGCCCCAAATTTTCATGACTCGGGCTTCGGGAGCGGTGTAACCTTCCCCACCCAGCCATGTCGAGAGATACCCCCTTATATGACGCACTTTAGGTCTTACATTTGCCTCTTACGAAATGTTATTCGCGAACTAGGGTGTACGCCATAAAGGTTCGTCCCATTCATTTACTCATTCATCTTTGTTAAATCATTCAATCATTCAATCATTCATGTTTCATTATTTGTTAATATTTGTTTTTGCAAGTATTAGCAAAATTCCATTTCATTTGTTGTGTCTTTATCTCTTTCTTAATCGAATTCTCATTTACCCTTGGCGCAAAGATTCTCGCACATCATTACTTCAATTGCTACTTTTCCTCCTGCTTTTGTTGACTATTCACTTCTTATGCCTTTTGTTCCTCATATCCTTCGCTCCTTTATTATCATAACATTCGCTTTGTTTCTAGGCATTCACCTCATGAGTATGTTCGGTCCTTACTTCTATAACATTTACCATCGAGTTTTCCTTTCTCTGCTCATCTCTCATGTTGCTTCCAACCCTTTCTTTTGGCATTCCTTTCTTGTGACTTTCTACATCGACCTCATGACATTGTTGTGACTCCTTCCAATCTCCACATATAATACCAATGCCATTTGGATGTGGGAATTTTATGCATTGATGATATGTTGATGCGACTCCCAAGATTTCATGAAGCCATGGCCTCCCAATCGAGCGCATTATATGGAGATTCCCATCAACCACACGAAATAAGATATCGATTTGATAATTCTGTAGAGGTATTCTCATGTGAACCTCTCCCTTTGGTTTGTTTGCGGTGCCATTAAAGCCATATATCTTGTATGTCGAGGGGATCAAATCCTCATCTTTTCCTCCCATCGTCTTGTAAGTATGGTAAAAGAGAATATTTACCGAACTTAAAGTGTCGATTAGGATTCGGTTGATCGCCCAACAAGCTTCACGCTTCATCATCTTCTCCATCAACCGGTTTCGGGTTAATCTCTAATTTTACAACCAACGGGCTATCATGTTTTCTCTTCCTTTTTGGCACTTCATCTGCGAGAGAAATAGTCTTGGTGCCACTTTTCTAAGCTGCATGTCGTTCTCGCTTCGAGGCTCATTATTTCTTTATCATCGACATCTCTACGCAAAGACTCTCACGAGCACGTTGTCATGAAAATCTTCGATTGTGCGATAAGAATGGACGATAGAGTTGCAATTCAAATTTTTGGCTTTCGTTAGATTTTCTATCACAAATGTTTCCTTTCCTTTCGGCGACAACATTACGTGCATTTTTACGGTGGTGGTGGTAATGTCTGGCCTTTTTCTTCTCCTTTTAGAAAGTGATTGACTTCCCTTGATCAATCATCCCAGAGAATAATTCTCTTTACGTTTAAATCGTTTGTTAATGTCCATGGAAGCGATGGTAAGAACAAAACTCATGACTTCATCGCCTTGGTGGTGGTTCCATCCCGCGTTCCAAGGTCTTTGGTACATCTTCCATCACAAGTATAGCCTCCCAGATCTTTTCCACACTAGCATTCGGTGGAGGCATCTTAATTGGTTCCCATACTATTCTGCGGCTTCTCTTGCCCCCATGGTTATATTGCCTTCGTCCACCATAAGTTTCTTGCTCGTGATCTAGCCTCTGAATCTTATTATTCTGTTTACGGTTATAGTAGTTCCTTCCTTGTTCAAATTCCTCCTGGTCATGGCTTCCCATAGCTACTATCTTCCGCTCTCTCATTGACCTTCCACCTTCTTTGTCCTTGCGAAGTGCTCGCCCCTTGTATTGATGAGCGAGGTAACAAGCTTGCGTTAGCGTTCGAGTTTGTGTTCGCGATGGATAAGAATTCATTTCATTCTGTCTTTCTTCTAAGGCGATATATTCTTCTGTAATTCTCGCGGTTACTGCCATCGTGATTGTATTTTTGACTCTAAAAATTTGAATGTATAACAAGTTAGTCGCGAAGAGCATTCACAAATGAGAGGATGAGATATCTTTCCTCAACCCGTCCACCGCCATTTAAACACATGGTTCTCCATCTTATTGTCAAGCTGCCTTAAGCTCTCGCCAACCCTTTGTTTCAACCCGAATACATCTTCAATACCTGGTCGTGAAGAGTTGTTACTTATGTATGCTCTAGGAATGTGGCTTGTAAATGATTAAATGATGTGATTGTGTTCCTTGGTAGACCCTCAAACCATTTTAGTGCTTCTCCAATTAGGCTTGACGCGAAATATTTACACAATATAGCATCATGATTCTCCCATTGCAACATACACCTCATATAGGCCTTGATATCTTGTACCGCACAGGTTGTTCCATCGAAGATGTTTGTTAATGCAGGGAGATTGCACTTAGGAGGTATTCCTCCCATCTGCCTTCTAGCGTGAAGGGTTCTTCGCGACTTACTGCGATGGCTTCGTCAATTGTTTCCTTCCTCCTTCCCTTCTATTGTTCGGCAATCCTCTTATTTCAGCCGAGTTCTCTTAAGATTTGTTCATTTGCCTCGTAATTTGACTCTACTGGTCTTTTTAGCTCTGCTTCTCTCCTTCTTCGCTCGTTTTGTTTTGACCTTCTTGCTCGTTATTTTCTTCTCTCCTTTCCTATGACGCTCTTCTTCGTTTCTTTCTTCAATTAGCACGCCATTATATCGGTTGTTCTCTCTTCTTGGCTGTCTCTCGGCTCTCACTGCGCCCTCTCATATTCTTCATTAATATTTCTATTAGTACGATTCTTTCCCTTCTTCTTTCGATTTATCATGGTTATTTTCTTGCGGATTGCCTCCTCCATCTCTTGATTTTCCATTTCTTCTCTTAGCCTTTCTCTCGCGAGCTAGCCGCGCTTGTTCAATGTAGTGTCTCTCAATGTCATCCTCGATCTCTCGGTTTCTTCTCGTTCTTCTCTCCCGTGCAAGATTATTCTCCCTTGGTAATTTGTCATTCGGTTCTTGGAGTTGCATGTTTCCTTGATTTTCCCTATTCCGCTCATTTTGAAGATTTTGGTGAGGAATATAACGATCTTCTATTTCTTCTCTTCTCTCGCCATGCTCTATATTCGGATTTTGTGTTTCTTCATCGGTGTTTTTGTTGGTAAACTCTCCTTCTTTCTTCTCCATTCGATCTTGAACTTGATCTCACGCTACTTCTAGATCTCTATTTTGCAACCTCATATTTTCCATCCTCAATTCATGATTATTTTGTCTTGTCAAGTTTGCTCGTTCCTCGCCTCTAGCCGTCTCTCTTCGTGTATTGTTTGTCTCAATCTTTCTAATCTTTGCGATTTCTTCGTTACACAGGATTCATTTCTCCATTCATTTCTTGTTCTCCTCCTCCTTGTCCATTGTTCACCAACTGCTGATCCTCTTCTCTCTCGTCTTGAGAATCGAGATCTCCAAGTATGTACACTTACTCTATCATAATCCTCGGCGCGTTTTGCTCTTTGGGAGATTGGTGGCTGATTTTGATCTTCTCCATCATTTCTCCTATTCATCCTTGATGATTCTCTTTTCATTCCTCCTTTCTCCAAATAAGTCTCCCACTTCTTCTTACAATCGTTTGGTTGCCCTTGTACATTTCTTCTTCTAGCCATTTTCTTTTCCAATGAATTCTTGAGTATCTTCTCCAAATCTTTTACCGTTAATCCAAATTCCTTCCAATTTCTACGTCAATCTCTACAGTCCATGTTTCTAGCGCATATGTAGTAGCAGAGATTTCCCACACTACACCCCTTACTCGATTTTGCTTAATTAATCCATTGGAAGATGTAAGATCAAGAACATTAATTGATTGAATTCATGAAGTGTTTACAGGAAAATAGAATTACACTTAGAAGTTAAAACACTCTTAAACTTTCTCTCTCTAATGACTTGCCTAACAATTCCCAAAAGATCCCCTCTTACGGACTCATTTAGCCCTTTATATAGGGTAATACATAGTGGATGACAGCTAAGCTCCCCTTTATTTTTAGGAATGTCTCTGCTAAGTGTCACATGCACAAACATTCACTCTCGACACTTCTTAATCCTCGCCAGTCTCTCGTCTTCTTTATGTTTTGCCGGTCGTTATTCATTTAAATCGTTTATTTTGCTCTGCTGACTCGCGACGCGATTAATCCCGCGAGTCTTATGCGTTGCGATATTATGATCCCTACGATCGTTGGCAGCAACGCAACCTCCTCGAGTTCACGACATCAGTTCCATCTTTTCATCCACCATCATCGCATCTCCATTAGTTCATGTCATCATACCCATTTTCCGTTCATTCTTTGCCATACTCGAACTTAACACTCCATCGATCGAATACGGCCGTCAACCATGAAACTCGATTCATCTCCATCTCGTCCTGATCATCTCCCATGCCATGATTGGCGATAAAGACCCTTCCAATTTATCTCGAAAAACAATCATCGCCTCGAGCTCCGTATGCTCGCAACCCACAGACTCCACTGACGTTCAACAACATCACTTTTATAATTACTATCAGCTGTCAGTTTCCCAAGACTGACAGTTCAGTCTTCTTTGGAAGTTTGTCAGCCCCTTAACATACGATGGGGTTTCAATAGCAATTCGTGTTATCTCGGTTTGTAAAGAATCCCGACTACTTCAAATGCTCATAACTTTTTCATGCGACGTCGGAATCGCTCCATTCTTTCGTCGTTCTCTTCGTCTTTTCGTCCTCTTTAAGGTGATGCGAAGAAATCTCGGATTTAAATGAGTTCCACTTCCTTTTGGTTAAGATAGCCTCAAATACCTAACCAACTCAAAAGCAAACAAAATCAAAGCATAATGATACAAAAACTACCAATAAAGCAAAGCATTTAAGTACCTAACTAGTGCAAATATTGCACCCATCAAATTCCCCCACACTTGCCTTTTGCTAATCCTCGAGCAAACTACAAAAATAAACTAAGGTACAACAACTCATTGTCGTCGAAGTCACGGTTGCACTTAGCATGTGCAACAGGCCTTTAAACCCCTAGGTGTCCCTAGTGGACGAGTTATAGTCTCGTGAGGGATTACAAGAGGTATACCCACAAAACCTACTCCAACTTCAAAGCGTTCCAGCTTCCCAAGCATCCAAAGAGCTATGAGGACATAGAGTTTCTGCATGCTAGTAATAAGAAGTTAGAAATACCAAATAACATATTTTCATTCCTAAATGTTGAGTAAGAAATAACCACACCATAATGAGAGAACGCGTGTTTGAGAGTGACCAATAAGCATTTCGCCTCGACTTCTGCCTCAATTAAAAGGATTTTATGATAATTGTTGTAGGATCAGAATATCGCAACACCAACACCTCTGTGAAATCCATAAACGACACATAGCGAAGGCGTCGCAGACGAGTAATATAAATGACGCAATGGATGACGATAGCCAAAACACGAGAAAGATGTGAAGACCTAGCGAGATCTAGGAGTGTTGTGAGA
>JAJJWW010002879.1:0-69080 GCA_023531295.1 Papaver armeniacum | reverse complement strand
AATGTACGTTGGCTTTTAAAGTTAGTTAGACCCTAGTTAGCAATTCGGCGAATAATTCTCGAATTATTCGCGAACGGATCCAAATCGTCCGAATTCGAATCATACAGCCGAGCTATTCCAACACCGAACCTGGTTCGCGCATTATATGGGATATTCGAATTTTTCGCGAATAATTCGGACTCGCGAATAATTCGTCTGAAGAATTCGGACAGGTGACTAGGCCTGACTCGGCGATTCGAACCGTGACTCGGCTATTTGGATCCGAATCGTCCGAATTCGAATCATACAACCGAACTATTCCAACACCGAACCTGGTTTGCGCATTATATGGAATATTCGAATTTTTCGCGAATAATTCGGACTCGCGAATAATTCGTCTGAAGAATTCGGACAGGTGACTAGGCCTGACTCGGCGATCCAAGCCCATTTCCTTCTATTTTTAGGAGTAATTCGAACTCGCGAATAATTCGTCTGAAGAATTCGGACAGGTGAGTAGGCCTGACTTGGCGATTCGAACCATGACTCGGCGATCCAAGCCCATTTCCTTCTATTTTTAGGAGTTATTAAAAAGAGGTTGGTGGTGGGGATCGAACCCATGACCTCTTATTTGCTAATTAAGGCTCAAACCATTGAGCTGTTTGCTTGTTTTTGTTTAATCTTAATGTATTATCCATATAATACAATAAAATTGGTTTAAATCATTCATTTAACTCTATACAACCTTAAAAATATAATTTCTATTAATTTGATGTAAGCCGAATTTTCATTACCGAACTCATATCTAAAAAACGAATTATACACGTACGTATTCTGTTCCGAACTACAGCTGAACAACGAACCGTTGACCGGATTTTTGACCGAATCCGATCTACCCGAATCCGTATAATTCCCGTACGTATACCGTTCCGAAATCCTCTCCGTACCCCGAATTGCTAACTAGGAGTTAGACCCATGAGTTTTGACAACTATGACACAAAAGTTGATTGTAGATTTTGATTGCTATATCTGATATTCTCTTTAATTAGAACACCAACGCCACCGTGGGGAAGGCCGACCAAAGAAAAACGAAATACCGCTGATTACATAACGCGTTATGCGTTTTTTTTTTGTTGGAATGTTATTTTTGAGGTATATGCATCGTTTTTGTGGCTGCATAACCAAATTAGTGGATGCATAAACCAATATACGACTGTATAAACTGTTATGCATCATTTGTGGTGGCTCTATAATTCGTTACGCATCCTTTTTTTGGTTGGAATGATGTTTTAAGGCATATATTATCTCCATTTCAGAAAAATAGATACTTTCGAAGTTTCATTTTTGCCTCAAAAATAGGCCAAATTGAAAAAAATGAAGGTATCACTTTTCCAGAAACGGAGTGAAAGTATCACTTTTCTAGAAACGGAAAATTAGTCATGCATAAACCAAAATATGGCTGCATAATGTGTTATGCATCCTTTGTGGTGGCTATGCATTCAATCTTCGAAAGTTGTGCATAAAGTGAAACTATCACTTTTCCTAAAACGGAAGGAGTACGTCGTTTTATTAGTTGCAACGGGAAATTAGTTGACGCATAAACCAAAATATGGCTGCATAATGTGTCATGCATCCTTTGTGGTGGTTTGCATTATGGCTATGCATAGTTAAAAGACGAGGGTACCCAAATATACCTCAAAATAAAACTTCTCTACCTATAAGTTCTTTCTCCGAAAATGATTGTCTATGGACAGAGTCGAGACAATTGCTTGTACCATGAGTAAAAATACCACATATTGGGCCAGAACGTTGCCTAAACCACTGTTCAGCTGTCATCCAAGCCCGCTAACCATTCAAACGAAACATCCCACCATCCTGCCCAGTATTTCATAAAGTTAACAACCGGTCAACGGTCAAAGTCAACGCTCGGTCAACGGTCACGGTCAATGGTCAAAGTCAACACTCGGTCAATGGTCAAAGTCATTGATCAGTCAATGTCAAGACCGTGTTGCTGATAGTGCTGCCATACAGTTTCCACTCTTGTTGCCAGCGACGCTGCCAACCAATTCCACTAAGTACCATCTTGCCGACCGGTCTCTCTACCGTCACGGCCAATCCGATCACCCGACCCGGCATCCATCCATACTTGTCGCCATTATGCCTCACAACCACCATTCCGGTTTGCCGGCATGCGGAATTTATCATGGAAGCATGAATGAGCAGTTTCATGCGGGAATGAAGATGGAGGCATGCGGTGTTAATTCCGGTAGTTTCATGCGGGGTGAAGATGGAGGCATAAATGTGCGGTTTCATGCAGATGAAGATGGAGGCATAAATGTGCGGTTTCATGCGAGAAATCATCATGGAGGCATGCGGTATTGATTCCGAGTAGTTTCATGCGAAATCATCATGGAGGCATGCAATATTGATTCCAGCAGTTTCATGCAGAAATCATGATGGAGGCATGAATGAGAATTAATGCCATTTAAGTTTATATTGAAATTAGACATTGAAATGTATAAATAGGGAGGAGCAGAAATCATTTAGGGGAGAACCAATAGGAGGGGGAGAAAATGAGATTGTAATTCAAACATCAATGAAAAATTACTCCCCAAGGGGATTCATCCGTGGATGTAGGCAACCGCGCCGAACCACGTAAAACCTGAGTCAATTTCTTTTATCTTCAATTCGTCTCCTAACCCTAAAAACACACCAAATCTTCCATTCATCGTGTTTCGTGCCCAAGAGTAATTTTGGGTATAAACATTGGCGCCGACTAAGGGGAATACGAGAAAAGGAATCCTGTTTTCCCATTGAGAAAAATTGTGCAAAATACTTCAGAATCATGTCTGTCAAAAAGCAGTTTGGACGTCTTGAAAATCACTGTTGCAGTCCAGTTGAACATAACTGCTGCAGTCCAGTCTGATCGCAATTGTTGCAGTCCATCTGATCGCAGCAGCTGCTGACCATGTAATTGCGAATCTTTGCGATCAAGTTGATCGCAATCGCGCAATCCGAGTTCGTTGTTCGAGATCTGCTAAAACTATTACCTTCGGAAACTACAAAAGCCGCATCACTACAAAGACGGATGAAATCACCCCTAGGACGTTCGGTCCACGGTAAAAAGATGGCGTAAAAACATCATCAAAATTGGTGATGGATATTCGATCCACAACATGGTTGGGTCCATTTTGATTACGATCCCTCTGAGTCCGGTGATCGCACTGCGCATTCTAGTTAATCAAAGTTCTTTGCTGATCGATTGATCGGCAAATGCGTTGCAGTCCCGGCTTCATAGTCGAGGCCACCAAGACTGACTCATCGGAAAGATCGCTAAGATTGTTGCCGGGATGTTCGATCCATGCAGTATATTCAAGTCCAAAGTTGGAAAAATTTGCTTCCCAAATAACGTAGTGTCTACATGTTCGAGTTTGTAAAACGTCAAAATCACTACTGTCATGATCGCAAGGTTGTCAAGTTGCCTACATCTCAAGGTTCTTGAATACCCAACGGAAAACCTCCCGAAAAGCATCTCGAGAAAGTTCCGAAAAAGGCGGCAAAACCATGGTGAAAGGTCCAGTGAGAAACAACGAACTTGATCCCTAGAATCATTGCTAAAAATCCAAAGGAAATGAAGAAAACAGAAAATGTTACCAACCGTTGCAAGGCAATAAAATACAATAGTTCACAAAACTGTTACAAAAGCTTGAGGGGAAAGATCACAGTTCGTGAAAAGCGTGGCGAAAAGTTTCATAAGCAAAAAAAAAAAAAAAATTTTGCAGCCAAGCCGGCGGCCACACCAAGCAGCATCCATGTTCACCCACATCAACGTGGGTTATGTTCACCCACTTCCGTCAGTTCGATGGAAAAATTTCAATGTTTTCCTGATACGTCGAACTTCGATACACTGCGTATACAAACCGTTGATGCTCGGTGGTATATCAAATTTCGATGCTCTTGGCTACATCAAAATTCAATTCTCAGGAAAACTTTGATGCTTCAAGTTAAATCAAACTCCAAAGTGCCAAGTATACCGACCGTTGATGTTCTTTGGTACATCAAACTTCGATGCTCTGCGGTACATCAAAATTCAACAACTGCCACGTCATCCATCTGATCCAGTCAGCAATGACACGTCAACAAAATGGTCCAGTCAGCAACGCCACGTCAGCAAGGTGATCCAGTCAGTTTTGACACGTCAGCAAAGTGATCCATTCAGTTTTGACACGTCAGCAAAGTTGCCCAGTCAGCAGTGCCACGTCAGCAAAGTGGCCCAGTCAGTAACGACACGTCAGCAGTTTGGACCAATCAGAAAATGCCATGTCACAAAATATACAGTCAACAGATTCCGTTACCGTTACAAACGCCGTCAGCATATACCAGGAATATTCCGTTACGGTTAACGTCGTTAGAATATACCGAGAATATTCCGTTACCGTTTGTTGACGCCGTTATGATGATCCATCATGACGTCGACATGACGTCATCATCGTCAACAGCAACGGTTGCCGAAATCTTCATCTTCTCCCAGCAACAGGCGAGCGGCAGATCAGCCGATAATTTCGGCCTGACGGACCGGGCGGCTCGACCCGGCGCCCAGACCCGACGTCTCGACCCGGCGGCAACCCAATCTGATTCGGTGTAGCGCGGGGCAACTTAATATCGTAAATTCGATTCGGTGTAGCGCGGTGCAACTTAATATCGTAAATCCGATTCGGTGTAGCGCGGTGCAACTTAATATCGTAAATCCGATTCGGTGTAGCGCGGTGCAACTTAATATCATACATCTGATTCGGTGTGGCGCGACGTTGTTTAATTCTGTGGCCCTTGGATGATTCCACCCCATTTCTCTTGCCTTGCGGATATGTACACCCCACTTTGGTTTGAAAATTTGTTTCGTTGATATCTTCTTCGTCTCATGTCCGAATTGGATGATTTTTGGCTCGTTGCGATCACATTTAAATATCCTACGACATGAAGCTAAAATTTTTCAATTGGAGAATAATATTTTTTGGGTACAATCACGTCATCAACATGTTTGGAGAAAGGCGCTAACCAACCAATTTTATTTCTTCGATAACTTCTTCTTCGTGCATCCAAACTGAGTGATTTTTGACCCGATGAGATCGTATGTCAATTCCCAACATCGTGAAGGCGAAATTTCAATTTTAGGAGAAAATTGAATTTTCAGGAATGTAAAATGACGGCACCAGAAACGGTCACATTCAATCACCGTCGAAACTGCTACAGTCCAGTGGATCGAACTGCTGTAGTCCTTTTTCGCATATTTACTACAGTGTAGTTGATCGAGATGCAATCGTCTAGTTCCTCAGCAATACTAAAGTCCAGTTGATCAAACTACTACAGTACTTTTCCACATAACTACTACAGCCAGTTGATCGAACTACTGTAATCCAGTTTCCCAGCAACGGCTTCTGGTCAGTTGATCGAACTGCCGCAGTCCCTTTTAATTCCTATAGTCCAGTTGGTCGAACTGCTGTAGTCTGATTTTCCCCAAAACTGTTTCAATACAGTTTTCCCCACAACTTTCTTGATCCCGCTTTATGTATAATCACATACTGATAAGGTGATCGAAGGCTGCCAAAATACGATTTCATGGAAACTGTATTCAATCCAGTTTTGATTCAACTGGTGCATTCCAGTACCCGCAGAAAAACCTAGTAGATGAGTCAAGCCTCGCTAAGGTAACTGCACTAGTCATCGCCGCTTGAAAACGTCAACATAGCCAACGGACATCTTAATCACCTCACAAACGAAGTCGCAATAACACTTTTAATACGGTACGTATACAATTTTCATATTTTCGCATCATTTCATATAATCATGCATACCTCTATTCACTGGGACACCTGCAATGTGGCGAGCATCTTCACATGTCAAGGCATGAGGAGATGCACACATGTCAATTCTGTGCAAATCTGGAATAGTGGGATTGGCCCCCTGCGCGAATTTCAGATAGCAGAAAAACTTTCAACCTCATTCCATGCACGAGCAAGATGCAGCAAGGTTGTGCACCCTTGTGCGAGCATTGAGCAGCATGACGATTACTATCTTATGGGGGCGAGTTGCATATCACTTCAAAGTGACTGACTATCACTTGGGGGAGAGATATGTAACACCTCGTGATCTAAAATAACTCTTTTAGGGCGAGTTGCGTAACACTCCATATGTTTGGGGGCGAGTTACATGGCACCTAAATGCAATACGGAATTAAGCTTTTGAAAATCGAAACTTCAGGTAACCCAAACTTCTTAATCCTCCAACGAGTTACAGGATTAAGAGGGGGCGAGCATACACCCTAATATTTTGACGCGACGCAATCAGTAATGTTGAACTGCTATAGTTAAGTTGATCGAACTATTGTAGTCCAGTTCAAAAGCAACCGCTGCACTCAATTGGACGCATAGCCCGATGCGAGTCCGTTTTGCTCATCAATTACAGTACTCGGTTGGACGCAATCGATGCGATCTGCTTGCACCCGGTTGGATGCAGCGATGCGGTCGATTTCGCTCATCAGTGCTCTCGGTTGGGCGTAATGCGATGCGATCAGTTTTTATTTTTAACTATTACACCTAAATTTATCAATTGTTTAATCGGTTCCTCACCAAGCTCGCGGAATAGGCGATTCAAAGCTACTTTGCACTCCGGTTATGTTCGGCTGCTCCTGTGATCAGGCGTCGCCGTATGTGATGCATTTATTCCCGTTGATGCTGCGGATCGGTGATCGAATACTGCTGCAGTCAGCTCTGTTATAGCGCATGATCCGGTGATTAGCGGCTTGCTACGTGCGGTTTTGCTCCCTCTATTGCAGTCCGGTGATCAAGGCTGCTGCGGTCTAGCTACATTCGCAACTCTGCGATCCAGTGATCACGGTTGCTATAGTGCGGTTTGCTCAGCTGCTTGTGCAGTCTAGGCGATCGAAGCTCACATTCGGCTACATTCGCAACTCCACGGTCCGGTTGATCGCGGCTGCTGCAATGCAGTTTGCTGACTCTTGTGCAGTCAGTGATCGAAGATCTTTGCCCGATTGAATCTGTTCGCAACTCATGCGGTCCGATTTGATTGCATTTTGCTGATGCTTGATTTGCTGTTGCTGTTGCGGTCAGTGATCAAAACTGCTGCCGGTCAGCTCTGTTCACAACTCTGAGATCGGGTGATCGCGGTTTGCTACGATGCGGTTGCTCGCTCTTTGTTGCAGTCCAGCTGATCGAAGGCTGCGCATCCAGCTCATTCGCAACTCTGCGGTCGGTGATACCGTGAAGTTTGCTGCGGTCTGATTTGCTCGGCTCTTCATTGCAGTCCAGTTGATCCAGAAGCTGCTGCGATCCAGCTGTTCAAAACTCTGCCAGTCAGTGATCGCTTGTTCTTTGCATGCGTTTACTCGTCGCTCATGCAGTCCGGTGATCGCATTTCTTCAATGCGATTTGCTCGTCGCTCCTGCATCCGGTGATCATAGTGCTTCGCCAATGCTCGATCTTCTTTGCCAGGGCCAGTTTTGCTCAAAGTCGTTTCCACGGCTTTTGCTCAAGACAGTTTTTTTGCTCAACTGCTAGAGGGTCACACCCTTTCGCTCGCAACTACCACGGCTCAGTCCGTAATTGACAGCAGCTTAATACCAACAACTCACACAGATTCCATCCGAATGACGTCAAATAGAGCTCATCTTTTCAAAATAAATAAATAGTTACTATTCAAGTTCTATGCAACTACCGCAGTTCAGTTTTACATCAACAATTACAGCTCACTTCCAACACCCCTCTCCGGCCACGCTCCCATTGCGAGACCGAGATCAGCCTTCAGTCCTTTTTGTTTTTCATACAATAATGGTTCATACTCAACTATTTCCCTCCGAACACAATAGCCTCACTTGGGGGCGACTTGATTACGATTTCCATAACCAACGAAGACAGTTTTCTCTTCGCTTCAACAGCAGAAATTTACTCTTGGGGACATCTTGACTTCCGCAAACTGCAAGAGAAGGTTGCCTCAACATCAATAATCCACACATGGGGGCGAGTTTTGTCATTGGCTAAGGAAAACTTAATTTTCTTAACCCCCAACAAGTTGGAGGTTAAGAGGGGGCGATGTTTGTACCATGAGTAAAAATACCACATATTGGGCCAGAACGTTGCCTAAACCACTGTTCAGCTGTCATCCAATCCCGCTAACCATTCAACCGAAAAAGCCCACCATCCTGCCCAGTATTTCATAAAGTCAACAACCGGTCAACGGTCAAAGTCAACGCTCGGTCAACGGTCACGGTCAATGGTCAAAGTCAACGTTCGGTCAATGGTCAAAGTCAACGATCAGTCAATGTCAAGACCGTGTTGCCGATAGTGCTTCCATATAGTTTCCACTCTTGTTGCCAGTGACGCTGCCAACCAATTCCCAGCTAAGTACCCTATTGCACTTCCAGCCAGTCTCTACCCGTGCACCCAATCCAGTCTGCCAGCTAGCATCCATCCATACTGTCCGCCATTATGCCTGTCAACCACCAGTCCGGTTGCCGGCATGCGGGAATTTATCATGGAAGCATGAATGAACAGTTTCATGCAGAATTGAAGATGGAGGCATGCGGTGTTAATTCCGGTAGTTTCATGCGGGAATTGAAGATGGAGGCATAAATGTGCGGTTTCATGCGAGAATGAAGATGGAGGCATAAATGTGCGATTTCATGCGAAATCATCATGGAGGCATGCAATATTGATTCCGACGGTTTCATGCGAAATCATCATGGAGGCATGCAATATTGATTCCAGCCGGTTTCATGCGAAATCATGATGGTGGCATGAATGAGAATTAATGCCATTTAAGTTTATATTGAAATTAGACATTGAACTGTATAAATAGGGAGGAGCAGAAATCATTTAGGGGAGAGCCAATAGGAGAGGGAGAAAATGAGATTATAATTCAAACATCAATGAAAAATTACTCCCCAAGGGGATTCATCCGTGGATGTAGGCAACCCCGCTGAACCACGTAAAACCTAAGTCAATTTATTTTATTTTCAATTCGTCTCCTAACCCTAAAAACACACCAAATCTTCCATTCATCGTGTTTCGTGCCCAAGAGTAATTTTGGGTACAAACAACAATACAACTAATCGGTTCACACTTCGTGTGATCGTCTATAGATACTAGATCGAGACAATACAACAACGAAGTATGTTTACTTGATAAAAGGTTCGGGATTAACCAAACACAATAGGATTACTATCAAGTAAATATGAATTAACATTTGTGTAATTTACTTTAAATTATAATAATAACAATTATAATTGAGGAAAATAAAAGTAAATGACACAGTAAGATTTTGTTAACGAGGAAACCGCAAATGCAGAAAAACCCTGGGACCTTGTCCAGAATTGAATACTCTCACGATTAAGCCGCTATACAAAATCAAACCAACTTCGTATAGTTGAGACCAAGCAACTAAACCTATAGTTCACATAGTTCCATATGTATTCTTACGCCTCCAACTTGCAATAAGTCACGTACTTGGAACAATTCCTTTGGTTCGTATTCCAAACAGTAAAGGAACAACAAATCTGTTTGGTAACAACTCTTTTCATCCAGGTGATGTGAGTTCGACAAAAGGATCTTCCGTTTATCCCTATAAACTCCTTTGTCAGGTCATTAGATCTATCTAATAACAACTACCAAAGTAACTGTCAAGATTTTGCAATCAATACTTTGAATCACAAAGAATTGTATTGATGTCGATCTACTCAATTAATCAATCCAATCTACCACAAGGGTAAACCGATTATAGTTGGACCTCTTTGACCGAAACAAGTATTGTGCACACCAAAGATTATGAACCCAAATCAGAAATCTTCTTCGTCTTCAAATCTTCTTAGATCTTCAATTAACACCTGCACACAATCAAATTGAATCTCTTGTGATCAATCATGCACAAAACGGAGTATGTTAACAATGGATTATCACAAGACGTATTTAGATCTAAAAACAGTGTAAAGATCCCCGTCGAAACTTCTATCTAGTTTGAGTGAATCTTATATCAGAAGAGAAGATTCTCAAGCATATACAAACTAGGTGCAATCAAAGTTCAACAACCGTTAGCCAATCAAATCAATCGAAAACTAATAATAAACCGCAATTATCTAGTTTCCCACCAACGGTAACTAATAGAGCTTCTCAATCTCAAAGAAGTCTTTAAACCGAGCGTCCATAAGAGATTTCGCCTAATTAAGTTACTTTCCTCTCCGAATAGGCGGCTCCACCAGTAACAACACAAGTAGGTAGTTTTGCTGGCTCTGAGGATTAGTTTGCACGAAATGCAAAACTTTGATATTTATAGACCAAGGAAGTTTGGACACCAAGATATTTCCAAAACCAAAAATATTCTCAAGCAATATATTCCAAATTCGGTTTCCATAATTCTTGGAAATGCTTTGTCCAAACATTGATCGAAAATCTCTTAGAAAATCTCCAACTAGTAAATGCACATTACTAATTTTCATTTTCCAAAAATAAAATTAAAAACCTTAATTAAAAGATTCTCAATTTATTTTTCGATCCGGGATTTTCCTTTAGCTATTAAGAAATATCTTTGAACAATAAATTTATAAGCGTTACTGCACATGTTCAAAGTATGTCGACATCTTTACTTTGTAAGTCCTCTTTCATACTTACAATCTTGAAACCGATTTTCCACACTTCCAAACAAGTTTATGATTGATTCATCTGACTTTCAAGAACTATATGATTGATGAAGAACACTCAATCACCAATCATGGGTTTCATAGTTCTACCAAATTTTTTTTCGTTCTACCTCCATGTGAGTACTGGATTTAGTCACACTAGCTTTCCAAAAATTCGGTGGACTAGGTACTAGGATCGGTTCCCACACATATATGGTATCTATAGGATCGGTTCCCAATGTCTAAAAACGTGTTGCACATGTTCATAGGATCGATTCCCAATATCTAGAAAAGTGTTGCACCTATTACAAGGATCGATTCCCCTCTTGTGATCGGTTGCACCTCTTACTAGGATCGGTTCCCCTTTGCCTAGAGTTGGTCATACCAATAACACTAAATCGATCATACCATCTCAGGTGATTACTTAAGATCGGTTTCACTAATAAAAGTCATACCAATACAAAAGTCAGGCCTTGTGAATAGTTTTACCAAGAACATAAACCAGTCATGAGCGGTTATACTAATCACACATATTGGTAGTTCAAAAGATATGCAATGAATAACAATACCAATATAGACATTAAAGCACCACAATTGCACCGAAAATTCGTAATCCTAAACGATTGATACCAAACAATAAAGCAAGATAACAATATTTTTTCTTAACCGGAAACAATTGAATCACACACACATCCATACATAAATAATGGAATAAAACATCAATTGTACATAAATTTTGTTAAGCAAAAGCAATAAATATACGCAATAAAATCAGGCTTTTCTTAAAAAGGAAAACGATTAACTAACAAAGTCGTTACCTCAAATTTCGCATCCTCTTCTCCAATATGTTTGCATCTTCTTTCCAGGAAGATTGATACCGAAATATCATTATGTTGTCATCCTTATGCAAAACAAAAGAATAACAACAACCAACCTTTACCAGAGAAAGGTTGAAAACCGGTTTTAACTATTGCAAGCAAAAGTTGAAACCCCAAAACACATATGCATTTATGCTAAACCAAACGATTCAACATATTGTGACTTTTTCACATATTGTTTCAATCAGAACCCCTCATGATCCTTTGATAAAGCCTACCAACACGGGCTAGAACTTAATCCTGCTAAACCAAAAAGTCACCCAAACCATAAGGGTTCACAACATATGAGATCGAATATTAAGGTCATGAAAACATAAATCAAACATCTCATAAACATACATAGCAATACGATAAAGCATTCAAGAACAACCAATGTAATCATCAACTATCACAAGAAAAATTAAAAACCAATTTTTTTTTAATTCATAATAAGATAGTTTTATTCATAGTAGACCTAATACAATCATTGAAAGAAATAAAAAACTGATGTCTATTTTTCCTTGCAACTCAGTCCTTTATATCAGTGTTAAATGAAGGCAGATTATTACTTTCAGTCTTCAGCTTGTGAATTTCTTCAAGTAGATAACCTTGTTGCTTGACCATAATTTCTTGCAGGTGAGAAATTTTCATGAAGGATTCTGCAAGAGCATGTACTTCTGTCTTTGATTGAACACAAAAGTGTGTCAATGCTTCAACACACTGATCTTTTTTCAGCATATTCTATTTTTCCTTCTTGCTAAGCCAATCTCTCTTTTTGATTTTTCTCTTAATATCAAGAGAAGATGCAGACTTAATCTTAAGTTGATCTTTCTGATCTAGCATCTTACAAAGAGAAGATGTTGGATCCAGACTCATGGTTCGGACAAGGAATGACCAAAGAAGGAGAAGGATATTTTTATAATTTTCATACTTTCGAAAATATAATATTCATATAAATACGAATATGAAAATGCGGGGGTCTGATAAGTGCATAATTCATATGATTTTAGTGTCCATTCCATACTTGTTTAAGCTATTATTCTTGCATGTATTCGTATTATTACTATTGTTTTCTCTTATTTTCTTCCAATAGGTGAATCATCCATAAAGGAGCTAGAAAGTGCTGAAAAGATCTAGGAAGAGAAGTATTCCAAGTATCCAAGTGCGAAAGTCCAAGAGAAGTGGAAGAAGTGCGACGAAAAAGAGCAAAAGGCTCAAAATTTAAGAGAAGGGCCAAAGACCGATCTTAACCCATTCAAATTAAGGATTTCTCATCATCATTCTGAATAGAATTGAAATAAAAATAATTCAAAAAAAATGAGGTCATTCCGAGTTCGGATGAAGAAGTTGTGGCCAAAACAGTTTTTATTGAATACCGAAGACAGTAAAGTTCGCGGACGGGTTTCATACTTTAACTCCTAAAATTTCTGCTGCAATTTGAAGTTCGCGGACTGGGTTCGCGAACTTAGCAAGTGGAAAATGTGTATTAATACCTTGGAAAGCCTAAGGTAACGTTTGGGAGTCTTTCTGTCGTATTTTCGGGTCGGGTTCTTGTACCGAACTAAATACTTGGAGACCAAGCAATGTAAACCTATAAAAATAGGTATTAGGCCTTTCACATATCATCGAATATCATATTATAATTTTGTTCTTCATTAATATTTTAGGGTTTACCCCTTTAGGGGGAAACCGGATAATTGTGTAATCATGAGAATATAAATCCTTTGTTGACTAAGGATGAATTCAATGTTCTAAGCGTGAAGCTTTATTAATAATACAAATCTATTGAGAATTTTATCATCATCGTTTGTATTTACCATATCTAGGGTTTATGAGTGATTCTTAGATTGATTTGGGATGCATACTAGATCAGTCTATTGATCGTTCTATCGCTAGTAGAAGTTATGAGATAAGTAATCGTCGATTAACTCTCTACACAAGTAGAAATCGCGAGACTTTACAAGGAGTTTTGGGGATAACACTGATCTAGCTGTTATTCCACGGTTGGTGATGAATAGTTCTTACGAATAATAGATAAGTATTCTAATCCTGTTAACGCTTGGTAACGGCGAAGGATTCCTTAATCATCTCTTTTCTTCTTATTGTCTCTTTATTTATCTAACAACCAAAACCCCATTTTATTATTTACTTTATTGTCTTTGATCAAATAACCTATATATCAATTACACAGCTCTCTGTGGGAACGATCTCTTACTACCGCTATATTACCAGTTAATTAGTGGGAAATATATTTATTAATTTGTTGTGCCTATGACAGCCCGTCAGGGTCTAACAACCATACCCAACAATTCGTTTGGCAATCATAGAGGACTTACTCCAATACACTTTCTAGAGAATCAACTAGAAAATTAGACTCAATCTAGATGTTGATGGTGGTTTTTAGACAAAGGGTAAAATCGTAAAACCCCGAATAACCTAATGTCACCAGTGACACATTTATTAGAACATTCAATGCATGTAGTCGGTAATTAATGGGGGTATTTTTTCAAATTAGGGTTACAACGAACAAAACCCTAATTCACCTCCGTGCCAATGGCAAATCATGCCATCCACACCTAGCCCAAGCTAACCGTGCCATGCCAAACGCACTCCTCCTTGGCCCTAGCTATGCTAGCCACACCAAACGCGCCAAAGCATGCCAACCATGTTAGCCCACTTCCGTGCCAATGGCAAATCATGCCAGCCACACCTAGCCCAAGCTAGCCGTGCCATGCCAAACGCACTCTGCCTTGGCCCTAGATATGCTAGCCACACCAAACGCGCCAAAGCATTCCAACCATGCTAGCCGCACCTCTGTGCCAATGGCAAATCATGCCAGCCACACCTAGCCCAAGCTAGCCGCGCCATGCCAAACGCACTCTGCCTTGGCCCTAGCTATGCTAATCACACCAAACGCGCCAAAGCATGCCAACCATGCTAGACGCACCTCCGTGCCAATGGCAAATCATGCCAGCCACACCTAGACCAAGCTAGCCGCGCCATGCCAAACACACTCTTCCTTGGTCCTAGCTATGCTAATCACACCAAACACGCCAAATCATGCCAACCATGCTAGCCGCACTTCCGTGCCAATGTCAAATCATGCCAGCCACACCTAGCCCAAGCTAGCCGCGCCATGCCAAACACACTCTGCCTTGGCCCTAGCTATGCTAGTCACACCAAATGCGCCAAAGCATGCCAACCATGCTGGCAATGCCTCCGTGCCAATGGCAAATCATGCCAGCCACACCTAACCCAAGCTAGCCGCGCCATGCCGAACGCACTCTGCCTTGGCCCTAGCTACGCTGGTCGTACCACGCCAAGCCAAACACCCTTACCTTGGCCCTAGCCGCGCCAAGCCAAACATCCTTACCTTGGCCCTAGCCGCTCCATGCCAAAGTAGCGCCCGCGCCTAGGCTTGCAAACCGTGCAACCTAGGCCAAATTGGCCACGCATGCCATTGGAACATGCCAACACGCATCGCTGGTAGCTTTTCTTACCAGGCCGTGGCCCTAATGGCCTAGCATGCAATTGGCACATGCCAACACGCTCGCTAGTAGCTTTTCTTACCAAACCGTGGCCCTAATGGCCGAGCATGCCATTGGCACATGCCAACACGCACGCTGGTAGCTTTTCTTACCAAGTCGTGGCCCTAAGGGCCAAGCATGCCAAAGGCACATGCCAACACGCATCGCTGGTAGCTTTTCTTACCGGTAGTGGCCCTAATGGCCGAGCATGCCATTGGCACATGCCAACACGCTCACGGTAGCTTTTCATACCAAGCCGTGGCCCTAATGGTCGAGCATGCCATTGGCACATGCCAACACGCTCATTGGTAGCCTTTCTTACAGTGTCGTGGCCCTAATGGCCGAGCATGCCATTAGCACATGCCAACACGCATCGCCGGGTAACTTTTCTTACCGTGGCCGTGACCCTAATGGCCGAGCATGCCATTGGCACATGCCAACAAGCTCATTTGGTAGCTTTTCTTACCAAGCCATGGCCCTAATGGCCGAGCATGCCATTGGCACATCCGACACGCATCGGCCCCGGTAGCTTTTCTTACCAGGCCGTAGCCCTAATGGCCGAGCATGCCATTGGCACATGCCGACACGCATCGGGCGGTAGCTTTTCTTACCAGTAGTAGCCCTAATGGCCGAGCATCCCTTTGGCACATGCCAACACGCATCGCTGGTAGCTTTTCTTACCAGGACGTGGCCCTAATGGGCGAGCATGCCATTGGCACATGCCAACATGCATCGCTGGTAGCTTTTCTTACCAGGACGTGGCCCTAATGGCCATGCGTGCCATTGAAAAATGCCAAACACGCACGCTGGTAGCCTAACTTGCAAGTCGTGCAACCTAGGCCAACTTGGCCATACGTGCCATTGACACATGCCAAAACCCACGCTGGTAGCCTAACTTGCAAACCGTGCAACCTACCACCAAGGCATTCCGCACACGCCATTGGCACATGCCACACACGCCACTAGCAGCTCTGGCATTTCCACTTGCACTCAAGGTGCAACCCGGAACAAAGGCATTCCGCACATGCCATTGGCACATGCCACACGCGCCACTAGCAGCGCCACTTGCACTCAAGGTGCAACCAACACTCGAGACATCAACACAAACCGGGGATGCTTTCCAGGGTCTTGGTTTGGCGGTCACAGCATGCAGCGTACACTACGCTCACATTAAGAAAGCGTGAATAGGAATAAAGCGGTCAAATAAATGAGGAAATAATGACGTTTTTACCCATAAACACCATGCGGTTACCACCTCCTCCGATTATTCTACCCTTTACTCTCTTCCTTCATGAGGCCACGGTACGTTTCAATCTCGACTTGTATAAATAGGTCTTACCTATTTCCACCAGACAACAAGTCTCGGTCAGGAGAAAAACACAACACTCTCAGAAAAGGCAACTTTGCAAGATCTCTTGCAAGCTTCCGAAGCTTTCACTTTCTGATACAAGTCGAGACACTACTCTCCCAGAATTATTATGGTATCAACACCTTTCTTTGCTTTCCTTCCCAAATCACCTCTTCTCCTCCACTTTGTGACCGAAGCAAGTCTGGAACGGCCATTTCTGGTTTAGGCCGGACTTGTACAGATTGATCTCTCGAATCTAGAAAGTGCTCACGTGCAGCACATTTGTTTAGGGTTTAAACCAGTTTCTCACTCACCTACCGAATTTACCAAAATCGGCGGAAACGATTTTTACCAATAAACAATTGGCGACCACAGCGGGAGGATTGATCTTTCGGTTACAATATCAAATTCCAGTTTCCATCCTCAAATTTCACGCAAGCATGGTCGGCTATCAGGCCATCTCCACAAACATTGATCCCGCTCAAGGTCATGATAACTCGTCATTTATGGAAGCAATATGACCAATGAAGAGGTCCCAAGACTGGTTGACCTGATGCGAGCTCAGGAGATCCATGCCAAAAACATGGATCTAATGAAGGATGCGATTAACAGCATACTCGACTTCCTCATCAGCCTAACATAGGAGCTAAGTGGTTCATGTTCCCCAGGAGATCAAGAGCAGGGGACTAACATCCCGAATGAGCATTCTCAAATCAATGGTTTCGTCACTGACTGGAAGCCAGCGGACCAGGAGGCGACCATGTTGGTTGAAAACTTATGTGCATTGCTACACCTCTCCAAGGACCAGCGAATAAAAACATTCTCTTCTATTAACCAAATAGCATTGAACGCATCACTAGTTCCTGCACCCACGGGGACTCCAAGGATCCCCGGAAGATCCACCAACAATATTGTTTTCACTAATGACGACATGATGGTAGAAGACGGTCACAATCGGGCCTTGCATGTTACGGCTATCGTCAGGAACATAGAGTTTCGAAGAGCGCTCATTGACACGGGCGCATCTTCCAATGTCATCACTCTCAAGACACATAAAGCTGCCAGGGTGCGACCTAACGAGATTGTATGACAACCTACTACGATGACAGATTTCGAAGGCAACCAAACTAGCACATACAGCTACATCAACTTTGAGCTGGCAGTAGGGCCAATTCAATTAAGCGTGAAGTTTGAAGTGATTGAAAAAGAACCAGACTACCACATGATACTAGGAAAGACGTTGCTGCACAATCTCAAAATCATTCCTTCAACATACCACAAATTCCTGAAAACAGTACTGAACGGAGAAGTTGTCCGCATCCCCGCGTCACTGTCCCCCTATGTACCGAGTCTCTCACGTAGAAGCACATGGGCCGAAGGAGGGTTCAAAAGGCGTGAAGACCAAGATTCACAGTTTTCTGCTACCAAAATGGACATCGCTCAGAGTTAGCGGCAAACTGGAGATACTCCGCGAGAGGAGACCGCCCCCCCCCCCCCTCGTCTCCTCGGAAGGAAGACCCACCGATCTCCCACCACCGGGCGTAACCCGTGCCCGCACCAAGCGAGAGTGCACCCTTACCGCGGGGACGAAGCAAAAAGGAAAACTCACACACTACCACCGGCTGTTAGCAATTAGCGGGGAGACCATGACCCGGTCTCTCCGCCCGAAAGAACGTTTTCACAATACCGGGAGGAAGTTTCATACGCCTCTCGGAAGATGCAAGACGGGACCGACTTAACCACAGACGAACTCGAAACTGTCAATATATGGAATGAAGAATTCCCGCGACCCATTCTGATTAGTTCGACTCTACATTCTGCAGAACGCTCAAATCTAGTCGACCTACTCAAAGAATACCAATACGTGTTCGCATGGACTTACGAAGAAATGCCTGGCTTGGATGAAAAACTGGTCACCCACCATCTGCACGTGATACCCGGATCCAAACCAGTCAAGCAACCTCCGAGACAATTCAGACACGACATAGAAGAACAAATCAAAGCGGAGGTCCAGAAATTACTAGCCGCTGGTTTTGTCAAACCTATTCACCATCCCACCTGGTTGGCCAATATCGTTCCGTTAAAAAGAAAATGGTCGAGATCAGATGTTGTGTCGATTTCAGAGATCTGAACAAGTGCTTCCCTAAAGACGATTTCCCGCCTAACATCGACATGCTGGTAGACGCTACCAGTGGACATGGTATGTTCTCTTTCATGGATGGATATAGCGGCTACAACCAGATAAAGATGTATGAGCACGACGCGAGTAAGATCGTTCCGAACCCCTCTCGGAAACTTCTATTACACCGTAATGCCTTTCGGTCCCGAAGAACGCTGGCGCTACTTACCAACGCGCCATGACTACCATCTTCCACGATATGATACACAAGCAAGTCGAAGATTACGTAGACGATGTGGTGGTTAAATCGAAGACTCGAGCGGATCATCCGGAAACGCTATGACAAGTGTTCGAAAGATGCCGCGAATACAAGCTGAAGATGAATCCTTTGAAATGCGCCTTTGGTGTCTCTTCGGGGAAGTTCTTAGGATTCCAAGTAACGACCGTAGGGATAAAAGTTGACCCAGTCAAAACGCAAGCTATCCTCACGATGCCACCACCACGAACCGTAAAAGAGCTCCAGAGTTTCATGGGCAAGGTAAACTACATTCGTCGCTTCATCTTTGGGGCTGGCACGACTTATTACTGCGTTTACCCCTCTGCTTTGATAAAATGAGCGAATTTCACATGGACTACGTCTCAACAAGAAGCATATCAGAAGATCCAGCAAACGCTGTCCTCCCCGACCGTCATGAAGCCTCCTATGCAAGGGAGACCACTATGTCTTTACACATCCTTTAGCGATACTTCCATTGGAGCCCTCCTCGCACAAGAAGACGACAAAGGAATTGAATATCCATATACTACTTCAGTCGAACGTTAAGAGACGCTGAACTCAGATACCCCAAAGCGGAAAAGGCGTGTTTAGCATTAATTTATTCCATCCGTGTTCGGGCACTACCTCCTCTCCAACAAGGTGGTGTTAATATCCAAATCGGACCCTGCAAAGTTTTCCTCTCGAAACACCTTGCGATAGGAGGCCGGCTAAATGGCTCCTGCAGCTGTCAAAGTTCGACATAACGTGCGCTTCCTCGAGGGCCATAAAAGGACAGGCTGTTGCAGACCTGTTAGCAGCATTCCCAGGATAAAACACCGCGGAATTACGAAAATATCTCCCAGGAGACCTTCTAGATATCTTCTTAGTCAAAGAAGAAGCATGGCTGCTGTTCTTCGACGGCTCTTCCACCCCCAGCACTAATACCGGAGGAGCGGGTGTGGTACTAGTATCTCCTGCTGGAGAAGTCTTATCGCACTCTTTCAATCTAGACTTTCCATGCACCAATAACTCAGCTGAATACGAAGCCTTCCTCATAGGACTATCACTAGCTAAACAAGCGGGGCCACGCGTTTGGAGATAAGAGGAGATTCCAAATTACTCATCAACCCGGGTAAAAGAGATTTACGCATTGAAAGAAGCGACGACTGGCACCATACGAGGGCTGAAACACAAAAGATACTAAATTATTTCGCCAATGCAACCATCACACATGTCGGCCGTAGCGAATAACAAGCATCTTGTTGCCTAGCTACACTAGCATCAAAGATACAGTTCGAAGGATCCGAGGAAACCCTGACAGTAAAACGGCGAACCATAGCTTCAACATGGCTTTCACAACCTGAGAAATCCGAAGACGATGACTGGAGAACTCCTATCATTCAAGAACTCAACAACTCACTTTTCCAAGGGAAGGTCGACCTCAAGACTTTGCGGAATTTCTTTATGCTTCAAGATGTTACTCAGATCATCGAAACCCGACAGACGACTCTGTCAAGGTGTCTTGGAAAAGAGGAAGCACAACAATAACTTGAACATGTCCATGCCGAAGTCTGTGGAATAACATCAGTAGTAACCCTCTACCGTCGTTTACAAAGACTTGGATACTATTGGCCGGGAATGGAAGCCCAATCCCGATTACTCCAGAAGGCGTGTCCCAATTGACAGGCTCCCCCATGTCAGACAGAATTCCTCAACATCAGTCACACCGGGGACTGGCGGGAGCCGTACATCGGCTTCCTTCGCGACGGCATTCTCCCTAATGACAAAGAGGACGTGTCCAAGCTAAAACAAAAGTCCAAAAGATTCGTGTTCCATGATGGGGTTTTATATCGCAAGAGTTTCGGAGGAAGTCTACTGCGGTGTTTGGACGATGCAATCCCGATTATGTTAAGAGAAATACACGAACGCGAACACCAAGGGAAACAGAAACTGTTCTGCAGATACACGAGAGTACTACTTGCCGACCATGTAAGACAGACGCGACTACTTTCGTTCGAAATGCGAGAATGCCGATTCACGAAACCTCATCCACGCGCCTCCAACACCCCGCACACTCAATAAGTAGCCCGTGGCCCTTTTATAGTTAGGGACTCGACATCATTGGGAAAATCAACCCGCCATCCTCAAAACAACATGAATACATAATAACCGCGACCGAGTACTTTACCAAGTGGGTTGAAGTTGTCCCGTTGAAAGGAACCACCGGAGCCACGATCGCGGCGTTCGTCAAGGAACACATCATCTGCCGTTTTGGCGTACCTAAACACATCATCACCGAAAACGGCACGCCTTTTGCTAACAAGCAAGTACAAGAACTACTTGAGAGGTACGACATTAAACAAGTCTTCTCTACCATCTACTATCCCCAGGGAAATGGGCAAGCCGAAAGTACCAACAAGACTCTGATCCGAATCCTCAGCCGAACAGTACACGACAATCCCAGGACCTGGCACGAGCAATTGCCAATGGATCTCTGGGCGTACAGAGCATCTCCTAGAAGCTCCACCGGCATGTCTCCCTACTCCCTCGTCTACGGTACAGACGCGATCCTCCCAGCGGAAATCAAGATCCAGTTTGCCAGAATCGCCGCAGGAGTGGACCTCAGTGGAATGAAGCCGAAACACTCAATGCCAGAATCGCGGAACTAGATACTATGGACTCCAGAAGATCCCGGGAGGAGGAACATGCACAAGCATACATAAACAGGATTTCCAGGGCGTACAACAGCCATGTAAAATCCAAGGTTTTTAAGGAAGGAGATCTGGTGCTAAAAACCGCCAAACACATCCAGCAAGATGCATCGGCACCGAAGTTTTCTCCCAAATAGGAAGGGCCGTACATAATCACTAAAGCGTATGACAGTGGTTACTACAAGATTATCAAAGAAGATGGGGGAAAGCTAGAGGCAGTCATCAACGGAAAGTGGCTTAAGGCATACTACGCCTAATCACTTCCCTATAACATGCTACATCAAAATATGAACGTCCAGACACCCTCTCTGCTTTTACTTTTCTTTCTTGCCAATTATCAAATTTCAATACAATCCAACAAATTAATGGAATTTCTTTATTTCTTCAAAAAAAAAAGAAAAAAAAAAAGAGAGGAGCCTTCAAACCTCGTGATACAAGTCAGAAAATCCCATCTAGTAAATTATAATCCCTACAAAATATCATCTTCAATCGACCATGATATCTTTCAGTCCTACTCTTCAAGTCTCGAGTTAACTCTTCAATCCTCTGAGACTCCAAGGCCAAAGCTTTCTCCTCTTCCAGCATGGCTTTTGTGGCAGGAATCACACCAGCAAGGATACCAGCTCTGTCGACTTTCACAATATTGAGACGATGCCGCAACCAGCTGATATTAAACTCCAAGGATTCACAGGTGGACACCATGTTCTCCCACCTTTGAATGGCTGACTCTGCAGCAACACGGATGGACATATTCTCCATCTCAGCAATCATTGGCAAAAGATAGTTCACTACGGAAACCAAGGCGGACGAACAACACTTCACTACGCTCCTGGTAGCGATATGGCCGTATGTCTTCCATATCCTCGTATAAAGGACCACGAACTCTTTCCGCACCAGGAAACCGCCAATATTTCGATAATTGTAGGAGAGACACCTCATACGAGTCCCAAACGACAAACTTGCATAGGGGTATTCATGACAAGAGAGCCCTAAATCAGCGTTCTCCAAGTCTGCAGCAGTCAACAAGGTTGGATTTGAAGGAAGGGGAACGACTAGGTCATCCTCGTCGATAACGATGAAAACGCATGCTCTAACGGGATATATCTGCACAAAGGGAAATTTTCCATTCATCAAACAAGCGCGGTAAAGCGTACGTCGAGTCCACCAAAGAAGAAGAAAACATACTGGGTATGATTTTCTTAACCCGAATAACCCTTGTTGGGATGCTCCTGCAAGAGTCATACCTCGCGCCTTCACCTGGAGAATCTGGATGGTTAGAAGATGATTCGCCTTTGTGCGACATGACAAAGAGAGAAACTCAACAAGAAGAACCTTTTCTCAAACGAGGGATACGGTACAATTGCATTAGGTATGAATACGGAACCTTAAAAAAGGAAAGGAAGCAATAAGGGACATAACGCTTCCAGATTTTAGCATGGATAATGCCCTGATTGAAGCCGCGTGTGAAGGAAGGCAAAATAAAGAAACTTTTCTATCTGTAGAAACGCCTGCTCCCTCCTTGTTTACACCGGCCCTACCAATTGCGCCAACTTCCCAATGAACGCCCAAGTCACGCCAGCTAGCACGCTCAGTTTCCCAACTCGCGTCAACTTCTCAATGCCGCCCAGCTTCCTGTCTCTCAATGATGCTGACTTCCCATTTGTTCCACCCTCCCGATTTGTGTAAAGCGCCGGAGGCAAGGATTCCAAATCCTATCTATAAAAAGGTCAGACAAGCCTCCTCAATTCTATTTAAGATTTACTGCTGATAGTCTGTCACCATCTTATGCGTACCTCGCAATAAAGCCCCTGTTCCGAGCTAAGCAGGGGACTTAATGTTGATGGTGGTTTTTAGACAAAGGGTAAAATCGTAAAACCCAGAATGACCTAATGTCACCAGTGACACATTTATTAGAACATTCAATACATGTAGTCAGTAATTAATAAGGGGTATTTTTTTCAAATTAGGGTTACAACGAACAAAACCCTAATTCACCTCCGTGCCAATGGCAAATCATGCCAGCCACACCTAGCCCAAGCTAGCCGTGCCATGCCAAACGCACTCTGCCTTGGCCCTAGCTATGCTAGCCACACCAAACGCGCCAAAGCATGCCAACCATGCTAGCCGCACCTCCGTGCCAATGGCAAATCATGCCACCACACCTAGCCCAAGCTAGCCGTGCCATGCCAAACGCACTTTGTGCCTTGGCCCTAGCTATGCTAGCCACACCAAACGCGCCAAAGCATGCCAACCATGCTATCCGCACCTCCGTGCCAATGGCAAATCATGCCAGCCACACCTAGCCCAAGCTAGCCGCGCCATGCCAAACGCACTCTGCCTTGGCCATAGCTATGCTAATCACACCAAATGCGCCAAAGCATGCCAACCATGCTAGCCGCACCTCCGTGCCAATGGCAAATCATGCCAGCCACACCTAGCCCAAGCTAGCCGCGCCATGCCAAACGCACTCTGCCTTGGCCCTAGCTATGCTAATCACACCAAACGCACCAAAGCATGCCACCCATACTAGACGCACCTCCGTGCCAATGGCAAATCATGCCAGCCACACCCAGCCCAAGCTAGCCGCGCCATACCAAACGCACTCTGCCTTGGCCCTAGCTATGCTAGTCACAGCAAACGCGCCAAAGCATGCCAACCATGCTGGCCACGCCTCCGTGCCAATGGCAAATCATGCCAGCCACACCTAACCCAAGCTAGCCGCGCCATGCCGAACGCACTCTGCCTTGGCCCTAGCTACGTTGGTCGCACCACCAAGCTAAATACCCTTACCTTAGCCCTAGCCGCGCCAAGCCAAACACCCTTACCTTGTCCCTAGCCGCGCCATGCCAAAGTAGCGCCCGCGCCTAGGCTTGCAAACCGTGAAACCTAGGCCAAATTGGCCACGCATGCCATTGGCACATGCCAACACGCATCGCTGGTAGCTTTTCTTACCAGGCCATGGCCCTAATGGCCGAGCATGCCATTGTCACATGCCAACACGCTCCCTGGTAGCTTTTCTTACCAAACCGTGTCCCTAATGGCCGAGCATGCCATTGGCACATGCCAACACGCTCGCTGGTAGCTTTTCTTACCAAGCCGTGGCCCTAATGGCCAAGCATGCCATTGGCACATGCCAACACACATCGCTGGTAGCTTTTCTTACCAGGCCGTGACCCTAATGGTCGAGCATGCCATTGGCACATGCCAACACGCTCGCTGGTAGCTTTTCTTACCAAGATGTGGCCCTAATGGCCGAGCATTCCATTGGCACATGCCAACACGCTCGATGGTAGCTTTTCTTACCAGGCCGTGACCCTAATGGCCGAGCATGCCATTGGCACATGCCAACACGCATCGCAGGTAGCTTTTCTTACCAGGCCGTGGCCCTAATGGCCGAGCATGCCATTGGCACATGCCAACACGCTCATTGGTAGCTTTTCTTACCAAGCCGTGGCCCTAATGGCCGAGCATGCTATTGGCACATGCCGACACGCATCGCTGGTAGCTTTTCTTACCAGGCCGTAGCCCTAATGGCCGAGCATGCCATTGGCACATTCCGACACGCATCGCTGGTAGCTTTTCTTACCAGGCCGTAGCCCTAATGGCTGAGCATGCCATTGGCGTATGCCAACACGCATCGCTGATAGCTTTTCTTACCAGGACATTGCCCTAATGGCCGAGCATGCTATTGGCACATGCCAACATGCATCGCTGGTAGCTTTTCTTACCAGGACGTGGCCCTAATGGCCATGCGTGCCATTGACAAATTCCAAACACGCACGCTGGTAGCCTAACTTGCAAGCCGTGCAACCTAGGCCAACTTGGCCGTGCGTGCCATTGACACATGCCAAAACCCACGCTGGTAGCCTAACTTGTAAACCGTGCAACCTACCACCAAGGCATTCCGCACACGCCATTGGAACATGCCACACACGCCACTAGCATCTCTGGCATTGCCACTTGCACTCAAGGTGCAATGATGCGTGTCGTAACCACAACAAATTAATTCAAGATTTTCCACCTAATTAACAAGTAATATAGTGTAGTCAAGTTCGTTCCCACGAGGAGCAAGAGATTCTAGTTGTAAAATTGTCACGAAAGGGGGGTGTAAAGCAAAAGAAAATAAACAAAGCAATTAAAAGTTAAAGTTGAAATCAATAAGAGAGACAAGATTAAGGAATCCTTCTTCGTTGCAAAACAATGATTAAAGTTATGTTCTTTTCTACTTGTTATTAGTCACAGATTATCACCAACCGTAGGATAGCAGTCCGCTTAGCTAGCCACAAAATCCCTAATTTCACCGAGTAACAGTCCGCTTAGTTATCGGATTCTATTCAAAAGAACCACCACGAGGTTCGCTTACAAGATGTAATTCCTAATGCATTAAGATTTATGAATTTAGGTTTAGTACTAGTAGTTAAACTCGGTTCGCTTGGTTCACTTTCTAGCGTTGTTTCTACACACAATTGCTCCACGGAATCCCTCATGCAGGTCTCGTGTTTGCTACTTATGTAAAGAGTCAAGAAACGATTACTTATACCTAACTTTCACTAGCATTAGATTAAATCGACAAATCAATTTAGTTGGCCACCCAAACAATCTATCAATCAATCATGAATGTCTTTAAGATCATTCCTATTAGTAAAAACAAACGATAATCATGTGAAAAACTTCAAGATAGAATTGAAACAAAACTCAAAACATATATTAAGAACTAGGAATTCATCCTCAATCAATAAAATTAGCTACTCATGCTTTTGAAATTCACACAAATAATTATTTAAAAGAAGAATTTTCAAGTTCACACAAATAATTAAAAAGAAGAATTTCCAAAAGCTAGCAAAAACACAAGTGTTGTGTGTGTAGAGAGGTGTGTGTAAAAGATGTAGAAAACTTCTCTATTTATAGGCTTCAATATTCTCCAACTCTTCCAAGGATTAGAATCCTTCTCCTTTAGCAATTCAACTTCCAAATTCAAGTCTTTCTCAACTCTTCATCTTCTCTTTCCAAATTTGAGCCAAATTCTCCATCCAATTCCTAGTCCAAGTCTTCACACCCATGAGAGAAGTCCATAGAAAATTCTGGATTTTTTGCTCATGGGAAAATGGGATTATGGCCGGAATCCGGCCGGAATAGTCGCCGCCGGCCACCTGAAAATTTCTCCGTCAAGAGAATATTCGACGGAATATTCCGCCAGTCCTCCGTTAGGACTAACGGTCAAAAAAAAATCAACCGTCAGTCAACCGGGTCAATCACTGATCTAACTCGGTCAAAAGGGTCAACCAACGAGTCAGTCGAGTCATGGCAAGCCAAAGTCTTGCACTGAGCCACGGCTTTGCCACGACCAAAATGGCCTGCGCACTATTCTTCATCCAGCCATAATGGCTGAGCATTGCCACTCCCAACACTTGCAACTCTGAGTTAAGTAAATGCTCCATCACCCTCTCTGTAGCTCCAGCATTCCTGCAATTCCATCTTTCCTTCTTACCAAGCTCATTGCAAGCAACAACACTGATGCTTCCATCTCAGTCCAACCATTACTGTTTTCTCCATCAAGCACAGACCCATTCCCTGTAACTCATTCAACCCCAGCTGTAACTCATACCACCTGCAACACAATTCCACCTGCTACAGAGCTTAAGCACCAGCACCATCTTCATCTCAGGCATAGTACCAGCTCATCTACTCTGCAGCTTCACCTTTCAAGTACCAGTTCAAGCTTAATCTCTGCCTTGAGCTGCATCCTTGTAACAATCCCAGAGCCACTACCACTAGAGCACAGCTGCAACTCTATTCTCACAACCTTGGCATCAAATTCAACCACATCCACCTGTCTTCATCTTCCATGCTCCTTTCATTCAACCTGTAATGCCACATTCCATCTCACTGCAATACAGCCCCTGGCAGAAACATAGCGTCTCAACCGCAAGCTCATATAGCAGCACCACTTCAACCACAGTCAAACCCTAGTACCAACATTCATCTTGTCCAAGACCGGCTTCAATCACGAACCAAGACCAATTCCACCTTCACACTGTGTACAAACCTCCAATACCCGGTAACCCCTTCTATGTAACTTTGCCATTGCATTTCACAAACCTGCTTCAGTTCCATAAGCTCTCTACTTCATCCCCCAGCACCAGCTTCAATCACAGACACCTCAGGTCAACCTGCTGCCATCAGACTGCAACACTTCACTCTGCAACAGGAACCACCACAAATAGGAACCATTGTAATCAACACCTGCAAAACCACCTGAACTCTGCAACAAAAACTCAGTTCTTCTCATCCTCGGACTCAAATTCCTCACATCCTTATGTATCTGAGCTTCTCAACCTGTCTCATCTTCCCTTTGTTCTCTTAATTCATGTCCTCGATCTCTAACTCAGTACCATAACCAACAGAATCACCAATTCCTCCACAAATCGAAACCCAATTTCTTCTTGGTTCAGCATAACCATCATCTCCCAGTGAATCTCGATTAAACTCAAAACCCCATTGGAGCGGCTCGAGCTCGACAACACCATTAATGGCAACAACTTCAAATCTCATTTCAATAAATCCTCTCTTCTTCATCTCTTCTTTCTCGATTCGATTTTCTCCTCTCGGTTTCTCGATCTGGATCTTCACAAAATAGCAGAGCTGCTTTTCAATTTCAGCTATGTAAGAAAGGAAAGAGGAGAAGATAATCTTCTCGATTTAGGGTTGGGTTAAATGAGGCGGATTCGGGCATGGATCCGGGTATGGGTGTGGGTCTATAGGTTTAGGGTGTGGGTGGATTCAGATATGTGGGCTTAGGTATGGGTCAGAGTTTAGGGTGTGGGTGGATTCAAACACCCACCATAAGTACACCCCAATTGTGCTATTCTCACTCCCTTCTTTTGGATAAGGGACACCTCTTTGACCTCCCCTTAACCTTGGCTGGGCTCCATATAGTCTTTGCCCTTGATAAAATGACTTTTCTGGCCTTTTGTCTCAAATTGGGTGATTTCTTCTTCTTTTCCTCCGTGCGACTCCAAAGTAGCTATAAATCTCAAAGCAAGCGTAAAATACATAATTTACAAGAAAAATAGCAAAGAAAGCATAAACAATAGATAGTAAATAGGATGTATTCTACACCCTATCAAATTCCCCCACACTTAGACTTTGCTAGTCCTCGAGCAAATCAAACTAAAAACTCACAACTTCAAAGCGTTCAAGCGTCCCAAGCATCCAAAGAGCTATGAGGACATAGAGTTTTACGCATGCTAGTAATAAGAAGTTAGAAATACTAAAGAACATATTCTCATTCTTAAATGTTGAGTGAGAAATAACCACACCATAATGAGAGAACGCGTGTTTGAGAAACGATCAATAAGCATTTCGCCTCGACTTACGCCTCACCAAAAAGGATTTTATGATAATTGCACTCAAAAAGACGGCTTTTTATGGGTCACACATGTGTGCAGGTAGGAATGAAGAGAGAATTCCTGCAACACGTTGAATGGTGGGAAGGACAACTTCCGAAATATTTTTGAAAACCCACATCTTTTAATATTTTGAAAAACCATTTTTCTGACGATCTCTACGAAAGGAAATCAACCATTTATTATTGAGGATGAGATTACTTACTCACCTTCACATCCGATTGCCAATTATGATAACACCACTCTCACGGCATCCAATAGAAACGTCTTCCGCTCCTCGTCTTGATCTTCTTGTCTTTCGGTTTCAACTATTGATGATAAACTCTCGAATTTCATAAATCCTTAACAATTTATAACTCTTTTTACCTTAAATCCTTGTCGCTTGAAACTTCCTTATATATTTTCCTTCCCCACGGCTCATTAAATAAAAATAAGAACAAATATTTCTCTTGTTTTTTTTTTTTTTTTTTTTTTGTTTTTTTGTTTTTTTTTTTTTAACAAAAGAAATTAAATACAACCATGGCCGTGGGAGAAGTATTTTACCGCTTGATTCTTCACAACTTGTATCGTCTTGAAATCATAAACTTCAAAAATTCTCACCTTTTAATTTTCTTCGCTTTTGTGAATAAGTCTTCATACTTGAATATAAAATTACCTCATTGTATTGTAAGTCCCCAACATATATGTAAAATCCGCTCTTTGTATGTTGCTTTACTTGAATTTGAAATTTGCTCTTTTTCTCGTTCCGTTGCTTGTAAACCTTAAACTTTTCCAACTTTCCTTGTAGATTTTGATGTCGCTCCTTGTTGATGATGATGGTGTTTCTATGGATCCGTTGTTGTCGAGAGAGAATGGTGCTAACTGCAAATTGAACTACAAGAAGGAAGCTTTCATCTATAGACATCACCCTCATGATTGACAAAATTAGCACTCAAGAGATCAAAGAGTAGTGCTTCTATTGGTGGGAGGTTGGGTAGCTCACCATTCTACCCGGAATTAACGTATGGTGACACACACTCAAAAGAAGCTCTTTAGTAGATGGAAAATTTCTGGTCGGTGCCTCACATGATATGAATACGGGTAGTCTCCACTAATGATTGATCAGCAACTCTAATAACGCATTTCTCCCTGCACCAAATTCGCATCACCGGCATGATTAAATCCATTATTTAACACTCAAACAAGCAAGAAATCCGAATGTAGTTCCCTAGCATTTCCAAGTTCAATTATGTCGGTCAAAATCTCTATGTAAACATACCTAGAAGTATGCTAGTGACTCTAAAAATCTTTAAAAGTTGAAAGTTTTAAGTAAAACTTTTTTTTTTTTTTTTTTTTTTAAATTTTTAAATTTTTTTGTAAATTTTTTTTTTTTAAAAACATGCTTAACCACTCCCCCACACTTAAACCTTACATTGTCCTCAATGTAATTGAATCCTCCTAGTAAAGTCAAGGTGAGAAATTTTAACATGATAAGAAACAAGAAAAAGAAATAACAAAAAGCAAAAGGATAAGAAATACAAAACCTATGGGTTGCCTCCCATTAAGCGCTTGTTTTAAAGTCGACGGCCCGACTTAGCTCTTGTAAGATTCACTCCCCATATACTAACAATCGGAAAATTTGAGGATCCACCCATAATACCTGTTTTGAAAATAATAACTCCATACAAATGTTAGCACAAGAAAATAATAGTGAAATTATCGCTCGATAGAAATTTCCCCCACACTTATTCTCGTCCACACTCGGAAGTGTATAAAGAACATAGAATTTGGGAACTTCCATGGTTTCCTTTTGGCAAACCTGCATAGTGTTAGCATCAAGTGTTTCCAATGGTGGATATCTAGAAACAAAATCATCCAAAAATACTTTCGAAGCACAAACATTCAAACCAATAAGAGGTAAATGAGAAGAATCAATATGCAAAGGGTTAGACAAACCTTGCACAATCTCTTGTATTATAGAATCCTCTTCATCCTTAAAAAATTCAAGTGAATTACTTACCTCTTGTGTATCGTGGTCCTCTATTAAACCTTGCAACCATTCTTCGTCGTTTTCTACCTTAACCAAAGTCTTGGCATCATTAAAATCATTGGCAAGTTCAATTGGGTCTTCCACACAATCAATAAATGTGGTTTCATCCTCTAGCATCATCTCTTCAACATTCTCATCATCGGAATCGGGCCATTCTTCTCTCATATAATCTTCCTCGGTATAAATTGTAAGATCTTCTTGTGAGGGTGTTACTTCGTTTACAACAATAGGCAAGTGATATCCAAACTCCTCCTTTTGAATAGGTGAAGGATCTTTATTATGATCCGGAGTTGGAATAACTTCCTCATTGTTGCAACGTTCATACACTTCCGCGGACTCATATCTTTCCCTAAGAAAATTTTTCCAAGCAATAAATGCATCTTCCTCAAGCTCTTCCTTTTGAATAGGTGATTGATCATTATTAAGATCAAGGCTCGAGTAAGCTACACTAGCGTCTTCAAAAGTCTCCAAAGGTTGGTTAATTTGTTCGTATAATTTCTCCGAATTCCTTTGAATTTCTCGATGTGATTCTTGCAACTTTTGTTGAAGATCCCCAATCATGGCGAGACATCTTATCTCGCAAAACTAGAGAATTTCGATCATAAACAAAACTATCCTCCCATCCTTGTGATTGTCCACTTACATACCCGTCATAAGGTTGTTGATATGTATGAGAATATCTATAAGGTTATGTAGGAATTTGATCATAGCCAAAAGATTGGTTTTGATTGTATCCTAAGGATGGTTGGAAGTTGCCATAATGTTGAGGTTGAAAACCGTATTGATTGTTGTAATATGCTTGCTCTTGTCCACCATACATGGAAAACCGATACCTGAAATAAGATTTTCAGAAAAGTTAGATACGGTATAGAATCTAACAAAGCAAGAATATAGCAAAAGAAAAATAAAAACAACTAAAATCGTCCGCTGCTCCCCGGCAACGGCGCCAAAATTTGATGCGTGTCGTAACCACAACAAATTAATTTAAGATTTTCCACCTAATTAACAAGTAATATAGTGTAGTCAAGTTCGTTCCCACGAGGAGCAAGAGATTCTAGTTGTAAAATTGTCACGAAAGGGGGGTGTAAAGCAAAAGAAAATAAACAAAGCAATTAAAAGTTAAAGTTGAAATCAATAAGAGAGACAAGATCAAGGAATCCTTCTTCATTGCAAAATAATGATTAAAGTTATGTTCTTTTCTACTTGTTATTAGTCACAGAATTATCACCAATTATACCCTTAGGATAGCGAAATTTAAAACTTAGCTAGCCCCAAAATCCCTAATTTCACCTACGAGTAAAACATGGCTATCAAATCCGCTTAGTTATCGGATTCTATTCAAAAGAACCACCATCTAATTAGAGGTTCGCTTACAAGATGTAATTCCCTTGAATGCATTAAGATTTATGAATTTAGGTTTAGTACTAGTAGTTAAACTCGGTTCGCTTGGTTCACTTTCTAGCGTTGTTTCTACACACAATTGCTCCACGGAATCCCTCCGCAAGGTCTCGTGTTTGCTACTTATGTAAAGAGTCAAGAAACGATTACTTATCCCCTAACTTTCACTAGCATTAGATTAAATCGACAAATCAATTTAGTTGGCCACCCAAACAATCTATCAATCAATCATGAATGTCTTTAAGATCATTCCTATTAGTAAAAACAAACGATAATCATGTGAAAAACTTCAAGATAGAATTGAAACAAAACTCAAAACATATATTAAGAACTAGGAATTCATCCTCAATCAATAAAATTAGCTACTCATGCTTTTGAAATTCACACAAATAATTATTTAAAAGAAGAATTTTCAAGTTCACACAAATAATTAAAAAGAAGAATTTCCAAAAGCTAGCAAAAACACAAGTGTTGTGTGTGTAGAGAGGTGTGTGTAAAAGATGTAGAAAACTTCTCTATTTATAGGCTTCAATATTCTCCAACTCTTCCAAGGATTAGAATCCTTTTCCTTTAGCAATTCAACTTCCAAATTCAAGTCTTTCTCAACTCTTCATCTTCTCTTTCCAAATTTGAGCCAAATTCTCCATCCAATTCCTAGTCCAAGTCTTCACACCCATGAGAGAAGTCCATAGAAAATTCTGGAATTTTTGCTCGCCGGAAAACTGGGATTGTGGCCGGAATCCGGACGGAATAGTCGCCGCCGGCTTGAAAATTTCTCCGTCAAGAGAATATTCGACGGAATATTCCGTCAGTCCTCCGTTAGGACTAACGGTAAAAAAATCAACGGTCGTTAGTCAACCGGGTCAATCATCGATCTAACTCGGTCAAACCGGGTCAACCAGCGAGTCGGAGTGCGAGTCATGGCAAGCCAAAGTCTTGCACAGTGCCACGGCTTTTCCACGACCAAAATGGCCCCGCACTATTCTTCATCCGGCATAATGGCTGAGCATTGCCACTCCCAACACTTGCAACTCTGAGTTAAGTAAATGCTCCATCACCCTCTCTGTAGCTCCAGCATTCCTGCAATTCCATCCTTCCTTCTTACCAAGCTCATTGCAAGCAACAACACTGATGCTTCCATCTCAGTCCAACCATTACTGTTTTCTCCATCAAGCACAGACCCATTCCCTGTAACTCATTCAACCCCAGCTGTAACTCATACCACCTGCAACACAATTCCACCTGCTACAGAGCTTAAGCACCAGCACCATCTTCATCTCAGGCATAATACCAGCTCATCTACTCTGCAGCTTCACCCTTCAAGTACCAGTTCAAGCTTAATCTCTGCCTTGAGCTGCATCCTTGTAACAATCCCAGAGCCACTACCACTAGAGCACAGCTGCAACTCTATTTTCACAACCTTGGCATCAAATTCAACCACATCCACCTGTCTTCATCTTCCATGCTCCTTTCATTCAACCTGTAATGCCACATTCCATCTCACTGCAATACAGCCCCTGGCAGAAACATAGCGTCTCAACCGCAAGCTCATATAGCAGCACCACTTCAACCACAGTCAAACCCTAGTACCAACATTCATCTTGTCCAAGACCAGCTTCAATCACAGAACCAAGACCAATTCCACCTTCACACTGTGTACAAACCTCCAATACCAGTAACCCCTTCTATGTAACCTGCCATTGCATTTCACAAACCTGCTTCAGTTCCATAAGCTCTCTACTTCAGCCCCCAGCACCAGCTTCAATCACAGACACCTCAGGTCAACCTGCTGCCATCAGACTGCAACACTTCACTCTGCAACAGGAACCACCACAAATAGGAACCATTGTAATCAACACCTGCAAAACCACCTGAACTCTGCAACAAAAACTCAGTTCTCCTCATCCTCGGACTCAAATTCCTCACATCCTTCTGTATCTGAGCTTCTCAACCTGTCTCATCATTCTTCTCTTTGTTCTCTTAATTCATGTCCTCGATCTCTAACTCAGTACCATAACCAACAGAATCACCAATTCCTCCACAAATCGAAACCCAATTTCTTCTCGGTTCAGCATAACCATCATCTCCCAGTGAATCTCGATTAAACTCAAAACCCCATTGGAGCGGCTCGAGCTCGACAACACCATTAATGGCAACAACTTCAAATCTCATTTCAATAAATCCTCTCTTCTTCATCTCTTCTTTCTCGATTCGATTTTCTCCTCTCGGTTTCTCGATCTGGATCTTCACAAAATAGCAGAGCTGCTTTTCAATTTCAGCTATGTAAGAAAGGAAAGAGGAGAAGATAATCTTCTCGATTTAGGGCTGGGTTAAATGGGGCGGATTCGGGCATGGATCCGGGTACGGGTGTGGGTCTATAGGTTTAGGGTGTGGGTGGATTCAGATATGTGGGCTTGGGTATGGGTCGAGTTTAGGGTGTGGGTGGATTCAAACACCCACCATAAGTACACCCCAATTGTGCTATTCTCACTCCCTTCTTTTGGATAAGGGACACCTCTTTGACCTCCCCTTAACCTTGGCTGGGCTCCATATAGTGTTCGCCTGTGAAATGACTTTTCTGGCCTTTTGTCTCAAATTGGGTGATTTCTTCTTCTTTTCCTCCGTGCGACTCCAAAGTAGCTATAAAACTCAAAGCAAGCGTAAAATACATAATTTACAAGAAAAATAGCAAAGAAAGCATAAACAATAGATAGTAAATAGGATGTATTCTACACCCTATCATGCAACCCGCAACAAAGGCATTCCGCACATGCCACACGCTCCACTAGCAGCGCCACTTGCACTCAAGGTGCAACCAACACTCGAGACATCAACACAAACTGGGGGATGCTTTCCAGGGTCTTGGTTTGGCGGTCACGGCATGCAGCGTACACTACGCTCACATTAAGAAAGCGTGAATAGGAATAAAGCGGTCAAATAAATGAGGAAATAATGGTGAAAACATTTTCACCCATAAACACCATGCGGTTACCTCCTCCTCCCATTATTTCACCCTTTACTCTCTTCCTTCATGAGGCCAGGGTACGTTTCAATCTCGACTTGTATAAATAGGTCTTACCTATTTCCACCACAACACTCTCAGAAAAGGCAACTTTGCAAGCTCTCCAAAATAAAAAGCTTTCATCTCTTGCAATCTTCCGAAGCTTTCACTTTCTGATACAAGTTGAGACACTACTCTCCCAGAATTATTCTTGTCTCAACACCTTTCTTTGCTTCCCTCCCCAAATCAACCCTTCTCCTCCACTTTGTGACCGAAGCAAGTCTGGAACGACCATTTCATGGTTTAGGCCGGACTTGTACAGATTGATCTCTCGAATCTAGAAAGTGCTCACGTGCAACACATTTGTTTAGGGTTTAAACCAGTTTCTCACTCACCTATCGAATTTACCAAAATCGGCGGAAACGATTTTTACCCATAAACACTAGAGTAAAGTATATCAAAGAGTTTAATATCTCTGTTTCACAATTAATGTAATCAACAAATCAAACAGATAGAAATCCGCAAGCCTGAGTATTATGTGAAACTACTTCAACGATACCAAAGACCAATTTGCAAGTGTCAATCAATGTAAATAAACAAACCAAAGGTTAGATATTCTAATTGATTGATCTTAACGCACAACCTTTGATATTTCAATTATATAACAAAATATAATGCGGAAAAGAAATAACACAGACACCAGAATTTTCAATCGAAAAACCTAAGAAACGTCAAGGAAAGAGAGAAGAAGAAGAGAATATTTTTTTTTTCAAAACTAAAAAATTTGATTCCCCTCCTGTTTTTGTTTTTGATTTTGATTTTGGTTAATAGATTCATTTAGATTAGATGTATATGATTAGATTTATATAGTTATTAGGTTAGTTTTAATTTAAATTAAAGTAAAGGGTAATGTGTATTTACCTAACTTTAGGACACCCCTTATAAGTATAGGGAGGTTGGCCTAATAAGACCATAGTCCCAAAAAAAAACCATGGTCCCTAAAAAAATGGTTCATCTATTGGCATACACATACGGACCTAACAACGTTTTACCCGGTGGACTTGCTCCCTCTACAAACTCTGGGATCTTCGTTATGAAGATCCACTTGTGTAACTCTCTAACAAGAAGATAAGCTCAGTAAGTTGCTGTTGGATATATACAGTTCAAGTAAAAGTTAATATATATTTTTAGATTTAGTATTAGAGTTATTTGTAAAGATTTACTGAGAAAATGGTCTTAGTAAATTACCTAATATTTAGGATTATTATTGAACGAGTTTGCGTGTGGTCTCATGAAGTGAGACGTGTGAAACTAGGAACTAGTTAGAGTCCTAGTATTATGGAAGTCCTAGTAATATGGAAGTGAATTATGCACGAGTTGGTGTTAGTGGTTTTTGGGTTTGCAATTTGTAGCCTATAAATGGCACCATTTTATGGTAATGGAAGTATAAGGGTAACTTTTACAATGTAGATCTTATTCTCCCGAGTGTTTCAATCTCTCTCTCAGTCGTCTCTGTATCATGATGGAAAGTCCCACATTTCCTCCCTAGTACAGGCTGCTGAGCATCCATATCTGGCGAGTTGTGATCGAACCCCATTGATATGGGGGGCCTTACTGCGGTTAAGTTGAGATCTCCAATGACATTTATTTTTGGCTTTGGTGTCGTTTTTTCTACCTTATATTTGGGCAATTCCGAGTCCTAATATTTTTGGCTGGTACGTTTCTGTTTGTAGGGTTTCGTACGAAGTGTTATAAATAACAAAATACTCCCTTGACTCTCAATCGTTCTTCTCCCCTATTTAATTAGTTTCTTCAGTACAATACGTTTAGTTTCGCACTTTTGCAACTTTTTTAATTTTTTCTTTTTTGGTGATCTCCATCAGTGTCTATAGGCATGGATCAGAAACTAAGAGAGACTGTGAAAGAATCAAAGGCAAACTTACCAGAAACAAACAACAAAAGCACAACCAATTCATGTATGAAACTAGTCAAAGATATCTGGTTAAAAGAGTCGAAGAACAAGAATTTTGCATTCTCTCCGTTCTCGTTTGAAGCTGCTCTGGGTTTACTAGCTTCTGGAGCAAGTGGCGAAACCTTAAAACAGATATTGGGCGTCCTCAACTGTGGAAGCCTCGACCATCTGAATTCTATTCATTCTCATCTCATCGAGTACATGTCGGGCAAAACACAAACCGGACCTAAACTGGCTTTCCTTGGTGGTGTTTGGATTGATAAATCGTTTCCTATTAAACCTTCATTCAAAGAAGTTGCGCATGCTATTTACAAAGCGGAAGCCGAGACTGTGGATTTCCCGAACAAGGTACGCATGTCCTTATTATATTCCTGTTCTTTGTTTCGTTTTCGTTTTTTTTCTGTTTGTTTAATGTTTTTTGTAACGGTTTAATGTTGGTTAGAGCAAAGAGGTGTTGAACAAGGTGAACGCATGGGCTGAAAAGGAAACAAATGGATTAATTCAAGATCTTATTCCAGATGACGGATCAGTCAATGAGCATACAAAGTTTATATTGGCGAATGTACTCTATTTGGATGGACTTTGGAATGAATATGTTCGATTTGAACCATCTCTAACCAAGTTGTCAAAGTTCTATCTCCTAGAAAGAAAACAATCAGTATGCGTTCCCTTCTTATCAGAAAAGAAATACGTACACGTTCCCTTCATGTCATCGCGGGCGGATCAATATATTAGTTGCCATGACAGCTTTAAAGTCCTTCGACTCCCATTCCAAAGGGATTTGAAAATCCCTGCTCATTTTTCTATGTATATAATATTACCCCAGCAACGCAATGGGCTCCGTGAACTTATAGAAAAGGTGAGCTCTGATCCTGCTGCCTTTCTGGATCAATATCTCCCAGTTTGGAGTATGGTTCCAACTGGAGAATTCAAGGTTCCCAAGTTCGAAATTTGTTTTGATTTTGAAGCAAAAAGAGTTCTAAAGAAAATGGGACTAGTTTTGCCTTTTGATGAATCCAAGGCAGAGCTGACTGAGATGGTGAATACTAAAAGTAAGCTTCATGTTGAGAAAGTCTTTCACAAGTGTTTTGTCGCAGTTGATGAAGAAGGAACTGAAGCTACTGCTGTTTTAGGGGGAATCCAGCAACGCATACAGCGTTCTCATGCACCTCCTGTCGATTTTGTGGCAGATCATCCTTTCATGTTTATTGTAAGAGAGGAAGAAAGTGGTACAGTGCTGTTCTTGGGACATGTCCTTAATCCTTCATTATACTAGTTTAGATCTCTTTCAGGTGTCACTTATAATAGTTTAGAATTCTTTTGTTCTTCTTTGAATATAAGAGATTCAGAGGTTTTAAATTTTGATGAATGATTTTGATTAAAATTTAATGCAATTCTTATGGTTTTCGAGATCGTTTAATCTCATTATTATATAAAATCACGATTGTTAACAGAAAAATCCGATAGACCTTCGAAATTACTTGTGTGCACCAGCAGAATTTTCAGGACCAGTATTATTAGACACATTTCCTCTGGATGCAAAATTTTCCTTTTGTGAAAGAGATTAAAGAAAAGGGAACGTTCAAATCATCTCACTGTGATAATGAGAATTTTACGTCTCTGCTCAAATACAGCCATGCATTACACTCTCAGTGTCTCACACATACGACACCCTCATCCTGTCATCCATATATGGTAGGTAACACTCCTTCACCAATATGTCAACATCAACCCTTTTGATCGAACCAACACCTTCCCTATTAATATGGGCCTTAATGAGATACGGAGTATATTTTTCGAGTCTGCTATTATTCTTAGTTTTCTTATTGATTAAGATATATTTTTTTCTGAAACTTACTGATTAAGATATCCTCAGTGTAATTTAACAAGCGTATTATTACTTAGATAACTTAAGATATACTATTTTTTTGAAATACTTAGGGCGAGTTTGGCAACCTGGATAACCCAGTGAGATGATTTGAAAACGGTTGGGTTATCCTTGAAAAAAGCGGTTATTTTGTGTTTGTTTCGTACATATTCCAAGCTGGGATTCGGATATCAAAACCTCCCGGGATTTTCGAACACCAAAAAAGCAGGTTTATGCTATTCTCCCCGTAAACTCGTTCTCCCAGTTTCCCAGGCTGTTGATGGTGGTTGTTAAACAAGGGGTAAAAACGTAAAACCCCATGACCTAGTGTTACCCGCAACACATTAACTAAGAGCATTTAACTTTCGAGTGTAAATAATTAATAGGGGTATTTTTCAAAATACCCAGTTAGGGTTTTAACACAGAACCCTAATTCCAAAACCAAGCGCACATGCGCACCATGGCAACAATGCCAAACCAAGCCGCACAGCTGCGCACCATGGCAACAATGCCAAACCAAGCCGCATCTGCGCACCATGGCAACAATGCCAAACCAAGCCGCACCACGCACCATGGCAACAATGCCAAACCAAGCCGCATCTGCGCACCATGGCAACAATGCCAAACCAAGCCGCACCTGCGCACCATGACAACAATGCCAAACCAAGCCGCACTGCTGCGCACCATGGCAACAATGCCAAACCAAGCCGCATCTTTGCGCACCATGGCAACAATGCCAAACCAAGCGCACCACACGCACCATGGCAACAATGCCAAACCAAGCCGCATCTTGCGCACCATGGCAACAATGCCAAACCAAGCCGCAACTGTAACACCCCGTGTTTTTAGCATGGCGCATGCTAAAAGATGCGCCATTTGCTTGTGATGAAGCTTCATCCAAAGCTTCCGCAGCGTGAAAGAGGTGGATTGGCTTAAGGCCAAAACCGCGCCAAAAATGGCGCATTATGTTTGGCATTTGGCCAAGGGCCAATGTTGCATCATCATGATGCATTTGGCCAAGGGCCAATGTTGCATCATCATGATGCATTAGGCCAGTTGGGTAGGTGGGCTCGATCTTACAGCGAAATCATTGTGCAATAAACAGAAACAGTCAGAAGACCGGGTGGTACGCAATCATTGTACGCAATCGTTGTGTGTAATCATTGTGCAACAGACAGAACAATTGGTGCACAATCATTGTGCAGCGAGATGGAGCAGTGGTGCACAATCATTGTGCAATAGAACGGAGACTCGGCAATCATTGCCGGTCCTTGAAAATTCATGGCAACGGCCATGAATAGTGAAGCATGTCAATATGCTCCCCTTTTCATACTTGTAGAAATTCCATTAAGACATATATAGGGAGGGGTAGTTGGTTGAAGGTGCATATGCGGACTATGTACCAAGTAAGCTTCATAGCTTAGCCGGGAAGAGCATAAATGATGCCTAAGGCTCATTTATAGTTGCGTAGCCTTTCGAAGAGGGTATTTGATGCGTTGGCATCGCTATGCCACAACGCGGACCCGATGATGCATAATCATTATGCATCTTGGCGGAATGGCCTATACGGACCAGGCCATTACCGTTTTGCTAGGCCACAACCTTGCAAACGATTTGGTTTAAGTTTGTCCCTTCAAGGATGAACTACGGTGCTGTGCTTGATCCCTTTAGAGTAGGGAAGGTACGTAGGCAGCCGCAATGAGTTGCAGCATTGCCGGTCCAGCACGTTGGCCCCTCATATCATCTAAGCTTGGTAGCTCGACGCAAGAGATGATTGTGGCCAGACTTGATGAGGCTTAGTTGCATGCCAGCAAGTGGATGCTCATACTTCCTATCAAGTTATAAAGAGATGGTAAGCGAGGTAACGTGGGAAATGGCAAGGGCTTGGTGTGGCCTACGCTAAAGTCCAAGGCTTATGCCTGGACAATGACGGTTGCTCATCTAGCTAGGGAATTCGGTGATGAATTCCCTATGTAAAACAAAACGAGAGATGCATGAAAAATGCATTGGCATTGGCCTTATGGCCGTAAACCCTTTTGCGGGACAAGGGTAAGTTGGAACGGTGTGGAAGCTAAGTTAGCTGCGTCGTGCTCCATGAGCATGCTTGCAAGGGCAATTGGACGTGCATTTGCCTAGATTTTGAGGCCCGGATCGTAGCTTCATCATGGCGCACCGGGGGAGTTACGGCCTGCGGGGCAACGCGCCAAAGGCGTAATTTTCCGGTCCGTCACAGATGGTATCAGAGCAAGTTCCGAGAAAACTCTAGGGACTTGTGCGGAGTGGACTCATTGGCGAGTGTTTTCCTTGATGGAAACATAAAGTTGGAGAGTAGGCCAACTTTTGCGCGGGAAGAGTTTGTAACTGCTTTGCCAGTTACTATGAGAATCGAGTTGAGCTTGTTCAAGTCTTGTGAGATTGCCTGGCCTAAGTGGCACCCCACTTACAGTGGATATCAGGAAGACCGTGGGGACGGTGGGTAGACAATGGGGCCGATCATCCCCACACGTTGGCAGCCAAGGGTGTGCGTTGTCGAGCTTGGCTAGCATCCCACTTACAGTGGCAACCTGGATGACCGTCGGGGACGGTGGGCAAGCTGAATCTTGATCCACACAGCCTTTGTGCTAAAATTTTGTCATTTTGATGACATCTTTCAACTTGTGAACCTTAGGGACTTACGAGTGCGTAGTATGGGATGCGCATTCGGGATACCTTGTCGAGATATCCTCTTGGCACTGGCCAATTGCGATTCTTGGTTTAGTTGTGGGCACTTTTGGATCCCTGGGCGGGTGGTATGGGACATGTGCTCGAGAAGATCTAAATTGTTGTTCATGACAACTTGAAGAAACCCGTGATTTACGAGCATCGGTATGGGACTTTTGCTCATGGAATCCAACTCGAAGAGATTGTCCACAATAGCTTTGGTTTTGAATTTCGGGGACGAAATTCTTTGAAGGGTGTGATAATGTAACACCCGTGTTTTTAGCATGGCGCATGCTAAAAGATGCGCCATTTGCTTGTGATGAAGCTTCATCCAAAGCTTCCTTTGCATGCGTGAAAGAGGTGGATTGGCTTAAGGCCAAAACCGCGCCAAAAATGGCGCATTATGTTTGGCATTTGGCCAAGGGCCAATGTTGCATCATCATGATGCATTAGGCCAGTTGGGTAGGTGGGCTCGATCTTACAGCGAAATCATTGTGCAATAAACAGAAACAGTCAGAAGACCGGGTGGTACGCAATCATTGTACGCAATCGTTGTGTGTAATCATTGTGCAACAGACAGAACAATTGGTGCACAATCATTGTGCGGCGAGGCGGAGCAGTGGTGCACAATCATTGTGCAATAGAACGGAGACTCGGCAATCATTGCCGGTCCTTCAGAAATTCATGGCAACGGCCATGAATAGTGAAGCATGTCAATATGCTCCCCTTTTCATACTTGTAGAAATTCCATTAAGACATATATAGGGAGGGGTAGTTGGTTGAAGGTGCATATGCGGACTATGTACCAAGTAAGCTTCATAGCTTAGCCGGAAGAGCATAAATGATGCCTAAGGCTCATTTATAGTTGCGTAGCCTTTCGAAGAGGGTATTTGATGCGTTGGCATCGCTATGCCACAGCGCGGACCCGATGATGCATAATCATTATGCATCTTGGCGGAATGGCCTATACGGACCAGGCCATTACCGTTTTTGCTAGGCCACAACCTTGCAAACGATTTGGTTTAAGTTTCTGTCCCTTCAAGGATGAACTACGGTCTGTGCTTGATCCCTTTAGAGTAGGGAAGGGTACGTAGGCAGCCGCAATGAGTTGCAGCATTGCCGGTCCAGCACGTTGGCCCCTCATATCATCTAAGCTTGGTAGCTCGACGCAAGAGATGATTGTGGCCAGACTTGATGAGGCTTAGTTGCATGCCAGCAAGTGGATGCTCATACTTCCTATCAAGTTATAAAGAGATGGTAAGCGAGGTAACGTGGGAAATGGCAAGGGCTTGGTGTGGCCTACGCTAAAGTCTAAGGCTTATGCAGGACAATGACGGATGCTTTCGGCTAGCTAGGGAATTCGGTGATGAATTCCTATGTAAAACAAAAGCTTGAGAGATGCATGAAAAATGCATTGGCATTGGCCTTATGGCCGTAAACCCTTTTGCGGGACAAGGGTAAGTTGGAACGGTGTGGAAGCTAAGTTAGCTGCGTCATGCTCCATGAGCATGCTTGCAAGGGCAATTGGACGTGCATTTGCCTAGATTTTGAGGCCCGGATCGTAGCTTCATCATGGCGCACCGGGGGGAGTTACGGCCTGCGGGGCAACGCGCCAAAGGCGTAATTTTCCGGTCCGTCACACGCACACTGCGCACCACGGCAACAATGCCAAACCAAGCCGCACACTGCGCACCATGGCAACAATGCCAAACCACGCCACATACTGCGCACCATGGCAACAATGCCAAACCAAGCTGCACCACTGCGCACCATGGCAACAATGCCAAACCAAGCCGCACCACACAACGCTTCGTGGCAACAAGGCCATATTTCCAAGCCGCTATGCCTTTGGCCCACGCCAAATATAGCGCCCTAGGCTAGCAAGACTTGCAACAAGGTCAACATGGCCGTACGTGCCATTGGCACATGCCAACGCGTATCGCGAGCCATATTTCCAAGCCGCTATGCCTTTGGCCCACGCCAAATATAGCGCCCTAGGCTTGCAAGACTTGCAACTAGGTCAACATGGCCGTACGTGCCATTGGCACATGCCAACACGTATCGCAGGCCATATTTCCAAGCCGCTATGCCTTTGGCCCACGCCAAATATAGCGCCCTAGGCTTGCAAGACTTGCAACTAGGTCAACATGGCCGTACGTGCCATTGGCACATGCCAACACGTATCGCCGGCCATATTTCCAAGCCGTTATGCCTTTGGACCACGCCAAATATAGCGCCCTAGGCTTGCAAGACTTGCAACTAGGTCAACATGGCCGTACGTGCCATTGGCACATGCCAACACGTATCGCAGGCCATATTTCCAAGCCGCTATGCCTTTGGCCCACGCCAAATATAGCGCCCTAGGCTTGCAAGACTTGCAACTAGGTCAACATGGCCGTACGTGCCATTGGCACATGCCAACGCGTACCACAAGCCATACTTCCAAGCCGCTATGCCATTGGCGCATGCCAAATATAGCGCCCTAGGCTTGCAAAACGTGCAACTAGGTCAACATGGCCGTACGTGCCATTGGCACATGCCAACGCGTACCACAAGCCATATTTCCAAGCCGCTATGCCATTGGCGCATGCCAAATATAGTGCCCTAGGCTTGCAAGACGTGCAACTAGGTCAACATGGCCGTACGTGCCATTGGCACATGCCAACGCGTACCACAAGCCATATTTCCAAGCCGCTATGCCATTGGCGCATGCCAAATATAGCGCCCTAGGCTTACGAACCATACAACCTAGGCCAAGTCGGCCACGCATGCCATTGGCACATGCCAACATGCTCATTTGGTAGCTTTTCTTACCAAGGCCACGGCCCTAACGGCCACGCATGCCATTGGCACATGCCAACATGCTTCTCTGGTAGCTTTTCTTACCAAGGCCACGGCCCTAACGGCCACGCATGCCATTGGCACATGCCAAACACACACGCTGGTAGCCTAACTTGCAAACCGTGCAACCTACCACCAAGGCATTCCGCACATGCCATTGGCACATGCCAAACACACACACGGTAGCCTAACTTGCAAACCAGTGCAACCTACCACCAAGGCATTCCGCGTGCCATTGGTACATGCCAAACACACACTTATTTGGTAGCCTAACTTGCAAACCGTGCAACCTACCACCAAGGCATTCCGCACATGCCATTGGCACATGCCAAACACACACGCTGGTAGCCTAACTTGCAAACCGTGCAACCTACCACCAAGGCATTCCGCACGTGCCATTGGCACATGCCAAACACACACGCTGGTAGCCTAACTTGCAAACCGTGCAACCTACCACCAAGGCATTCCGCACATGCCATTGGGACATGCCACGCACGCCACTAGCGGCTCTAGCATTGCCACTTACACTCAACATTCAACCTACCACCAAGGCATTCCGCACATGCCATTGGCACATGACACGCACGCCACTAGCGACTCTAGCATCGTCACTTGCGCTCGAAGTACAACCCGCAATAAGGGCATTCGCACATGCCAATGGCACATGCCACACGCGCCACTAGCGGCGCCACTTGCACTCAAGGTGCAACCAACGAGATATCAACACAAAACGGGGATGCTTTCCGGGTTTTGGTTTGGCGATCACGACTTACGGCGTACACTACGCTCACATTAAGAAAGCGTGAAAAGGAATAAAGCGGTCAAATAAATGAGGAAATAATGGTGAAAACGTTTTCACCCATTAACACCATGCGGTTACCACCTCCTCCCATTATTTCACCCTTTACTCTCTTCCTTCATGAGGCCGAGTACGTTTCAATCTCGACTTGTATAAATAGGTCTTACCTATTTCCACCAGACAACAAGTCTCGGTCAGGAGAAAAATACTACACTCTCAGAAAAGGCAACTTTGCAAGCTCTCCAAAAGCTTCCACCTCTTGCAAGCTTCCTAAGCTCTCACTTTCTGATACAAGTCGAGATACTACTTTCCCCCGGAACTATTCTGGTCTCAACACCTTTCTTTGCTTCCCTCCCCAAATCAACCCTTCTCCTCCACTTTGTGACCGAAGCAAGTGCAGGAACGGCCATTTCTTGGTTTAGGCCGGACTTGTGCAGTTGATCTCTCGAATCTATAAAGTGCTCACGTGCAGCACATTTGTTTAGGGTTTGAACCAGTTTCTCACTCACCAACCGAATTTACCGTAATCGGTAGAAACGATTTTTACCCATAAACAATTGGCGGCCACAGTGAGAGGATTGATATATCGGCTACAACGTCAGACTGTCGATCTCGTTCTTCGACCCAGATGTCAAGATGGTGGGGGAAGGCGAATCAATCCGACCAACTACCCCGAACTTCCGGTTACTAGTTGTAAAACTACACGAAAAAGCGGGGACTTGTCGAAGATGCTACCGCTCGATCCGACTCAGCGCTAGACGCCCCGGTTACCGGTTGTAAAAACTACACTTGAAAACCAGGGACTCGTTAAAGATACTACCAGCAATTGGGGACTTGTGACTCGGTCAGGCTCAACCGCCGAACAACACGGTTATCGAGTTGATTAAAACTATACGAGAAAGGCGGAGACTCGCTTGAATACGCTACCGGCAATTGGGGACTAACTGGAGATGCTACCAGGCAAGGCCGCCTTTACACGGAGAGGGCGTGTTCACAAAACCCATGAAGTGAGTAAATTTAGGCGCACAAGATATACGATCTATTTCTAGGTCCTTAGTAAAACCGTCATACTACTTTGAGTCTTGTGCCTATTGCTAGCACACACTTTCATAAAAGCAATATTCCTTTCCCAAAAACATAATCAGAGTCATATTATCAGAACCATTCATCCCAGAAATAATCCAATACCCTAAAAGCTACCAGCTGTCTATCAAAGGTCAAGTTTTGAACCACACATCCAATATGTCTTTCAAAAAAAAAAAAAAAAAACCTAAATGAAAGTTTAACGGAGAAACGTTCAAGGAAAATCATCCAACCATCTGCTCTTTTTGGAGAAAGTCAACTTCGCATCTTCAAGAGCCGCTCTCTTCATAGTCAACATCTTGGAAAGCTTTTCGAGTTCCATCTCCTGTCGTGCAATCTCCTCGGCGGAAAGGCTTTCGATTGCTGCATCTTTCAACTTTTGGATCTCGGCAAGGCCTTTGACAAACCATGAAGTGTTGAACTCCTTTTCTACGCACACGTTGCGATGGTGCTCCCATTCGGCAATAATGTCTTCAGAAACTGTGTGACCAGTCACCTCACGCATGTCCTCAATAGAAGATAAATCCTCTTCCACACGCTTAACCAGCGCAAATCGACTAGTGACTTTCTTGGTTGTAGCCATATGTCCGTGGTTCTCCCAGATTCTGGTGTACAACGCCTCATGCTTAGTCGGCACGCTGAAGCCGCCAACCAGCACATGACCTGGATAAGGAACCAAGTACGGGGGATCAAAAATGGCGCCTGCACCTGGCCTCACTACTCGCAGAGGGTCTTCTTCCATGTCTACGACAGCAACCATCAGAGAATCATCCACCGTTTGAACCACATCCGTGCCCGGCAATTGGCTAACGCTCATCTCCAACTCACCAGCGGTGGTCACCAAAGGAAAGTTTTCATGCGGCTCTACCCCAGAATCATCCTCCGAACCGGTTCCTCCTGCGAACTTGAGTCGGATATTTCCCAAAGAGGAAACAAAAGAAGAAAGAAAAGAAGTGCGAAACTCACCGAACCACTTCCCGAAAGCAGAACCCGTCTTTGTGCCGGAGGAATCACTCTCACTCGTTGAACCTTCTTCTCTCTCGAATCATCATCGCTATGAGAAGGCTCAATGCTTTCTTGGAGTTCTTTGAAAGAAATTGCCGTCTCTGGCAACGTGCAAGAGCGGAAAGCATTAACACTCCGAAGCCACTGAAGGAAACAAGACACATATTCTCGGCCGAAATTCACGTGTTTTGAGACAAACCAATGAAGAGGCGACACATACACAGTTATTGGAAGAACTGAAAGACACAAGGGCCGTGGGAGGATCTTGTGAAACCGTCCGGAACCCGCCAAACCACGATTCTTCGTTCTCCGTTCCTTGGCACAGGGGCTTTCGAATTGCTAGGCAACTTTCGCTTGGATCTCTCAACATCGGATACTCCTTGAAGCTGGCTGGGAAGGTTTGCAACGAACATTTTCCACCACGTTATTCACAAAATTTCGGATCATAGTAAACTCGTTGTACCAAAACTCATTATAGCCGAAGGTCGTCGAAGTTACTCTTCCCATTTGAAAGAAGGAAAGACGGATACCCGGCAAGAACACATGGCGTCAAGGGCGACACGCAATGAATCCTTAGGGATCACCGGCCGGTAAACAAGAGGCACCCCTTGATCGAAACCCATGTGACGAAAGCGGCACGATCAATATTGTAAGCAGCTATCTGGAAAGACCCCACGAAGAAAGACGGTATATAGCAAGGCAAGCGACTTTGAATGAGCAGTTTTTCACCAACGCTCAAATCGTCATCGAAGACAAAGACATGAGCGGAGCGAAGCAAAAGTGTCAATTTGAGTCAGCGACTTATGGACCGGCCCCCATGGACGAAAATTGATTTCATGCAACTTATCAAGAAAACTAACCAAGCTCACGCCAACTCTTGGGCCTTTGTTCACCCATCGAAGAATTCGGGAGCCACCCCAACTCACGGGAAGCGAAGGCGGCGGTTTCGGAGCATACTTCTCAAAGTTCTCCCATAGCCGGACTTGCGGAAAAGCAACGTGCACATATGAATCCACTTTCATGAAACCATTCGAAACTTGCATGTTCGCAACTAGGTGATCCGGATGCACATACGGGAACCAGGAACATCTTGCCAATGGGAAGAACTTCACCCTTTGCCAACTTCACAGCAATCGCTAACAATTCGGTCTTATTCCTTTCTTGCCGGAACCGTCATCAAAAATGTCTCTGGACAACCGAGAGAGCCAAAAATGCGGCGACATGAGGATCACTGCTTTTCATTCAGGCTCCAACTCGTCCCGAGGAAACCATTGAGATATCCACCAACCGTAAGGGCACCTTTCATCCTCTTTCCGGGCAGAATCCTTCGACTTCGCAATGGAGTCTTTCCGAGCAAAATCCCCCAACTTAGCGGCCAGGTCATCCGCATCTTCACCTCACTTTCGAATAATTGGATTTTAAGATTCCCGATTCTGGAAGGTTCAGCAAGAGAGCCACACTCTCCAAGGAGAAAGTTATCTCGCCCCATCTACATATGATTGTATGGGTGTCCGAACACCATATGGAGATGAAAGCAACCAAGCCTAGGATATCCTTCCTAATCTGGAGATTTACTGAAGTCTTGACAGCATCAATGACCTGCGCTCGAGTCAAGTTGGTATTTATATGCTCCTTGCTCACCATGAACTCAACCCATCTATCAAAACAACGAAATGGGCTTTGACACATCCTGAAGCCAATGTTGGAAGAAGAATACACCCCTTTATGAAGACAGGAGCCGAATGGTGCTCTGGGCAAACCGAACGTGTCTTCCTTTCATCCTCACCACCGGTTAGCAAAATTGGCACGAAACCTGGGTGATTCTTCCGAGCGGGGGCGAGGGCTCTAGTGAAGAATTCATCCTCTATGTTCGGTTTGGAATTATGAGCATCCTTCGACGAAGTAAAATTTGATTCAGGTAACATCTTATCAAATTCCTTCATAACAATTTGGTATTGGTAATAAGATATCTGCACAAAACAAACGGAGAAAGGCGAAGTTATCTCCCTGACACATAATCGTACCCAACAACAAAAAAAAAAGAAAGGGGAAGGAGGACGTATTTTATTCGGGTTCAAGACTATATACACAGTATTTTATTCGGGTTCAAGACTATATACACAGTATTTTATTCGGGTTCAAGACTATATACATAGTATTTTATTCGGGTTCAAGACTATATACACAGTATTTTCTTCGAGTTCGAGACTATATACGCGGCATTCTATACGAGTACAAGTGTGTCTACAGTATCTTTCTTCGGGTTCAGAATTATATACGGAGCATCCTCTACGGGTTCAAACAATATATGCAGTATTTCCCTTGGTTACATACATACAATATTTTCTACAAGAGGCACGCCAAGAAATCATATGCAAGGATTGTGGAAGCGCCTACTCTTAAGGTTTACACCTACGTTAAAAGAAAAAAAAAAGAGAGAAAAGTACTCGAAGACATACCTGGAAGCCTGTTTCTCTTTACCGCTAGTATGAAAAGAGGAAAGAATAAAGCGCAGGATGGGGAGAAAGGGGATTTATATATATATATATATAGGCGTGAAGAATTTGAAATAGGGAAGGATTTCCCTTTTATCAAAATCACGCGTGCAAGAAATGGGCCCACAAAGGGTGCGACTTCCCAATGTCGCCCAAGTCACGCCTGCAAGCACGGTTTCCAAGCTGCACCGGCACCACCAATTGCGCCGACCTGCAAGCACGCACGGCTTCTACACTTTGCGCCGGTCCCACCAGCCAGCACACGCAGTTTCCCAAGTCACGCCTGCAAGCACGCACAGCTTCCACATTGCGCCGGCCCCACCAGCCAGCACACGCAGTTTTCCCAAGTCACGCCTGCAAGCACGCACAGCTTCCACATTGCGCCGGCCCTACCATCCAGCACACGCAACTTCCCAACGTCGCCCAAGCTGCACCGGCCCCACCAATTGGGCCAGCCTCCCTATTTGTGCAAAACTACCAGAGGCAAGGGTTCCAAATCCTATTCATGAAAGGTCAGACAAGCCTCCTCAATCCTATTTACGGTTTCTTTGTTGATAGTTTGTCACCATCTTATGCTTACCCGCAACAAAGCCCCTGTTCCGAGCTAAGCGGGGGACTTAATGTTGATGGTGGTTTTTAAACGGGGGAGTAAAAACGTAAAACCCCATGACCTAGTGTTACCCGCAACACATTAACTAAGAGCATTTAACTCAGGTGTAAATAATTAATAGGGGTATTTTTTCAAAATACCCGATTAGGGTTTTCGACACAGAACCTAATTCCAAAACCAAGCCGCACTGCGCACCATGGCAACAATGCCAAACCAAGCGCACATTGCGCACCATGGCAACAATGCCAAACCAAGCCGCATCTTTTGCGCGCCATGGCAACAATGCCAAACCAAGCCGCACTGCTGCGCACCATGGCAACAATACCAAACCAAGCCGCATCTGCGCACCATGGCAACAATGCCAAACCAAGCCGCACCTGCGCACCATGGCAACAATGCCAAACCAAGCCGCACATGCGCACCATGGCAACAATGCCAAACCAAGCCGCATATCTTTTGCACTATGGCAACAATGCCAAACCAAGCCGCACCCTGCACACCATGGCAACAATGCCAAACCAAGCCGCATACTGTGCGCCATGGCAACAATGCCAAACCAAGCCGCACACTGCGCACCATGGCAGCAATGCCAAACCAAGCCGCATCTTTAGCACCATGGCAACAGTGCCAAACCAAGCCGCATACTGCGCACCATGGCAACAATGCCAAACCAAGCCGCACCCTGCGCACCATGGCAACAATGCCAAACCAAGCCGCACCCTGCGCACCGTGGCAACAAGGCCATATTTCGAAGCCGCTATGCCTTTGGCCCACGCCAAATATAGCGCCCTAGGCTTGCAAGACTTGCAACTAGGTCAACATGGCTGTACGTGCCATTGGCACATGCCAACACGTATCGCAGGCCATATTTCCAAGCCGCTATGCCTTTGGCCCAAGCCTTATATAGCGCCCTAGGCTTGCAAGACATGAAACTAGGTCAACATGGCCGTACGTGCCATTGGCACATGCCAACACGTATCGCAGGCCATATTTCCAAGCCGCTATGCCTTTGGCCCACGCCAAATATAGCGCCCTAGGCTTGCAAGACTTGCAACTAGGTCAACATGGCCGTACGTGCCATTGGCACATGCCAACACGTATCGCAGGTCATATTTCCAAGCCGCTATGCCTTTGGCCCACGCCAAATATAGCGCCCTAGGCTTGCAAGACTTGCAACTAGGTCAACATGGCCGTACGTGCCATTGGCACATGCCAACACGTACCGCAAGCCATATTTCCAAGCCGCTATGCCTTTGGCCCACGCCAAATATAGCGCCCTAGGCTTGCAAGACTTGCAACTAGGTCAACATGGCCGTACGTGCCATTGGCACATGCCAACGCGTACCACAAACCATACTTCAAAGCCGCTATGCCATTGGCGCATGCCAAATATAGCGCCCTAGGCTTGCAAAGACGTGCAACTAGGTCAACATGGCCGTACGTTCCATTGGCACATGCCAACGCGTACCACAAGCCATATTTCCAAGCCGCTATCCAAATATAGTGCCCTAGGCTTGCAAGACGTGCAACTAGGTCAACATGGCCGTACGTGCCATTGGCACATGCCAACGCGTACCACAAGCCATATTTCCAAGCCGCTATGCCATTGGCGCATGCCAAATATAGCGCCCTAGGCTTACGAACCATACAACCTAGGCTAAGTCGGCCACGCATGCCATTGGCACATGCCAACATGCTCGCTGGTAGCTTTTCTTACCAAGGCCACGGCCCTAACGGCCACGCATGCCATTGGCACATGCCAACATGCTTCTTTGGTAGCTTTTCTTACCAAGGCCATGGCCCTAACGACCCACGCATGCCATTGGCACATGCCAAACACACACGCTGGTAGCCTAACTTGCAAACCGTGCAACCTACCACCAAGGCATTCCGCACATGCCATTGGCACATGCCAAACACACACGCTGGTAGCCTAACTTGTAAACCGTGCAACCTACCACCAAGGCATTCCGCACGTGCCATTGGCACATGCCAAACACACACGCTGGTAGCCTAACTTGAAAACCGTGCAACCTACCACCAAGGCATTCCACACATGCCATTGGCACATGCCTAACACAGACGCTGGTATCCTAACTTGCAAACCGTGCAACCTACCACCAAGGCATTCCGCACGTGCCATGCCAAACACACACGCTGGTAGCCTAACTTGCAAACCGTGCAACCTACCACCAAGGCATCCCGCACATGCCATTGACACATGCCATGCACGCCACTAGCGGCTCTAGCATTGCCACTTACACTCAACATTCAACCTACCACCAAGGCATTCCGCACATGCCATTGGCACATGCCACGCACGCCACTAGCAGCTCTGGCATCGTCACTTGCGCTCGAAGTACAACCCGCAACAAGGGCATTCCGCACATGCCAATGGCACATGCCACACGCGCCACTAGCAGCGCCACTTGCACTCAGGGTGCAACCAATGAGATATCAACACAAAGCGGGGATGCTTTCCCGGGGTTTTGGTTTGGCGATCCACGACTTCATGCGTACACTACGCTCACATTAAGAAAGCGTGAAAAGGAATAAAGCGGTCAAATAAATGAGGAAATAATGGTGAAAACGTTTTCACCCATTAACACCATGAGGTTACCACCTCCTCCCATTATTTCACCCTTTACTCTCTTCCTTCATGAGGCCAGGGTACGTTTCAATCTCGACTTGTATAAATAAGTCTTACCTATTTGCACCAGACAACAAGTCTCGGTCAGGAGAAAAATACTACACTCTCAGAAAAGGCAACTTTGCAAGCTCTCCAAAAGCTTCCACCTCTTGCAAGCTTCCTAAGCTTTCACTTTCTGATACAAGTCGAGATACTACTTTCCCAGAACTATTCTGGTCTCAACACCTTTCATTGCTTCCCTCCCCAAATCAACCCTTCTCCTCCACTTTGTGACCGAAGCAAGTATGGAACGGCCATTTCTTGGTTTAGGCCGGACTTGTACAGATTGATCTCTCGAATCTATAAAGTGCTCACGTGCAGCACATTTGTTTAGGGTTTGAACCAGTTTTTCACTCACCAACCGAATTTACCGAAATCGGCAGAAACGATTTTTACCCATAAACACCAGCCAAGAATAGTGCAACAGACTCCACTACGGAACCCTCTACGCAATGTAGAATAATTATCAACGTCGCCGCTGTACCATCTAGTTTTTTAATGATTAGTTTTTATCGAATTCTTGTTTTGATATTTCTATTAAGATATTTTTATATTTTTTATCGAATTCTTGTTTTCACATTTCTATGTTAATATATTTTTATTTTATTTTATCGAATTCTTATTTTGAAATTTTTATTTTTAGATTTATTTTTATCTTTTTAATATTTTTGTTTTAAAATGTCAATTCTGGTTTATTTATTGCATATTAAACTCTCAAGTTTGAAACAAACATCATTTACGTTAACCTACTATTGGATAGCGTGCCAAACAAACACAATTTGAGTTAACCCAGTATAGGATAGAATTTCAGACAAACATCACTTAAACCGACCAGTGTTAAGGTTATCATAAATTAGATTAAGATAACCTATCCTAGGATATGTTATCCCATTTCTCGGTTTCCAAACAGACCCTTGATGATTAAGATATCCTCAGTATAATTTAACAACCGTATCATAAATAAGAAACAACGGTACATTTAGTCGTGCAATTTTATAGGGCTTTCCTCACCGAAATCCTATGGTTTTGGTCAAAGCTTAAGGAAGGAAATGGTTTGAGTCATCAAATATTGACGGTAATTGGTTGAATCGGTCAACCTGGTTGATACTAAAATTACGTTTTAGCCCTCACTTGTTAACTCAACCACACCTGAAAATGGGTTTATTAAAAATTCACCCGTTTTTCAGAATCCGAATGCTTCATCTTCTTTTTATTGGCCGACTGTTAAGGAGGCCTTCTATGCAATGACTCCCCTGTAATTTTTCCGTCACGATAAATGTCCCAAGAAATTGAAATCCTTCCTTATTTTTCCAATTTCGCAAAATTGAGACGAATTTTGATAAAATTAATCAAATTGATTGTCAATTTCCTTCGACTACGATTAAACTAACATATTACTGGTTCAAAGTTTATCAAATGACCCATCGAATCCATCAAAATTGATCAAAATTGAACCCTGAACATATGCATTCAAAACAGAAGGAAAAAAACAGTTCTCAATTGCTATGCAAGATAGATCAAGCTAATCAAGTAAGGAAATTTATACATCTATTCAATACAATAAAACAGAGAATAGCTAAAATCCTAAAGATGATGCATCGAATAAATTAAATTCAAGAATGTCCAATCTGAAAGAAGAAGAAAAAAACAAAGTACGCAGAAAATTAATAGACATTTTCGGGTCAATCCAAGTTTAATCGCGGGTGTAGATGACAAAGTAATGAGACCGGTTAAAACCATACCCGTTCCAGCAGCCCAAGGTTACCACCGTTCTCAAAGTCTAATTTCTTCTTCTTCTGGTTTAATTGATTAAATCTGATCTCGTTTCCTCACCATACAGATAGTTTCGATAACCACTCAAAGTTCACATCGATCTATTTGGTCCCATCAATAATGGTTGAGGCGAGATTGGGGCCGAGAAATCTAGAAATAAGGAAAACGGTAAGAGATTAATCAAAATCAATCACATTTACCAAATCAAAGCAATGGGTATGATATTTTTCAAAATAAAACAGTGAAAAGTACCCAATTCTTCAAAACACAAGATCCTTCACATTACACAACTCAATAACCAAAATTAGGGAGTTCTTGCTTCTAACTCGTGATTTCCAGCACTATAAATCTTACTATTTTCTAATGAATATGAATCAACTAATATGATCAGTCTACATGAGTGATTGGTTACATGCTGGCCAACATAAACAAAGTGAGACAAAAATGAAAACAAGAGAGCAAGGATTACAGTGTGTTCATGTTTTTCTTCCTTCTTTTTACTTAATAAATTACTTTAATCTTTTGTGAAAAGTTACCACACCTGTGTCTCATGCAGTCATTGTTTGCAACACGTGGAAAGAAGGTGTATCACATTTGGATTATAGTAGGGTATATCAAATCAATATTCAGAAACAATGTTCCAATGCAACATGGTTGGGTGTAGGAACAAATGGTCGAGAGGTATATGGGTCTAAAGACTCGAATTCAGTGTTTGTGATGTGTTTTGCCGTGAGCCCTGTGTTCAAGATTTATTAGGAAGCCTACCAAGATCAATACAAGATAAAGGACTTTTTAGCTTATCTTCATATGTATTTTTGTGTCCTCCGGTAAATCGGCACCTTCCATTAGGCGAAGTCTTATGGGCTAGATATCTAGCTGCTAGATTGGTCATCCACGTCAGCCTGGGAAACCTCCTAAGTCTTATGGGCTAGATATCTAGCTGCTAGCTATCTAGCTGCTAGCTATCGACAATATATTTTTAGTTTTTTATGCCATTTATTTGATGAAAAATATATTTCATGAGGAAATGTCATGATATGACTAGCCATGTTAAGATGCCGACGATCATTTAGATTAGTAGGGGGACACTAGCAGAGAGTTTCTTAAGAATTTTGCAATTACCGTCAATCTCTATCGATATAAATGAAAATTGAAAATTAAATAGAGATAAATACCTATACCCTCTTGATTTGATGAACACATATCGAACCGTCTCTGAATCTCTACAAATACATAAGAGGAAGAAGATGGAGGGGAAATTGGGATGCGCAAACTAAATGAAAAATACAGACAGGCGTACAAGAATTGGGATATAACTCCCTCTAAACTAGTATCCATTTCAATGGTCGGGTAAACCTCACAAACCCATATTACTTAACTATGGATGCTAACTAACTTGGCTTAAGGGGTAAATTGGGAAAAAAAAATTCTAAACTTAAGCAATGGGAACGGACAGGACTAAACTTGTCCGTCTTTAAAGGTTAAATTGAAACTTGGATGTCTCGGTGGCAAACACCAATCCATAGGATTTCTGTGAGGAAAAGCCAATTTTATACGGGTAGGTTTTAACTCTTTTTTTTTTTTGTCTCAATCTTTGGTAAGTTGTTTATATATTGCTCTAGGTTGTCTTAGTTAGTATTGGTGTCAGAATGTGCACCGCAAAAAATTCATGTATAAAACTAATCAAAGATGTCTGGTTAGAGGAGTCAAAAAAACAAAATTTTTATATTCTCTCCGTTCTCAATCGACAATACTCTAGGTTTATTAGCTTCTGGAGAAAGTGGTGAAACTTTAACACAGATTTTAGGCTTTCTCAACTCGAAAAGCCTCAACCATCTTAATTCTGTTAATTCTAAACTCATCGACGTGTTGGGAAGATCACAAACCGGACCTGAACTGTCTTTTGTTAGCGGTGTTTGGGTCAGCTCCTCGCTGAAACCTTCATTCCAAAAAGTTGCTTGTGCAGTTTACAAAGCGGAAGCCGAAACGGTCGATTTCGCAAATAAGGTACCGCAAACACTTATATTCTTGATCTTTGTTTTGTGTTTTATGTTTTATTTTCTTCGTTCCCGCGTGTTAACGATTTAATGTTCGTTAGAGCAAAGAAGTGCGGATGAAGGTGAACACATGGGTTGAAAAGGAAACCAACGGATTAATTAAAGATCTTCTTCCTGCTAATGCAGTCAATGAATTTACAAAACTTATATTGGCGAATGCACTCTATATCAAAGGATCTTGGAACGGTGATCAGTTTGATCCATCACTAACTAAGATGTCCAACTTCTATCTCCTCGACGGGGAACAACATTTTTTTTTCTTTGATGACAGGAAAACAATCGGTACGTGTTCCCTTCATGTCAGCGCCTAAAGATCAGTATATTGGCTGTTATGATAGCTTTAAAGTACTGCGACTTCCATACAAAAGGGGTTGGGTAACCTCTCCACATTTTTCTATGTACATAATTTTACCCGAGCAATACGATGGGCTCGGTGAACTAATAGAAAAGGTGAGCTCCGATCCAGCCTTTCTAGATCAATATCTCCCAGTTTGTAAGGTTCCAACAAGAGAATGCAAGATTCCCAAGTTCAAAACTTGTTTTGATTTTGAAGCAAAAAGAGTTATAAAGAAATTAGGACTAGTTTTGCCTTTTGATGATTCGAAGGCAGAGCTGACTGAGATGCTGAATACTGATCAGATGGTTAATACAGAAAATAAGCTTTATGTTTCAGAGGTTTATCACAAGTGTTTTGTTGAAATTGATGAAGAAGGAACTGTTGCTGCTGCTTCCAATGCTTCGAGGATATCGACCGGTTGTGCTAGTTCACCTCCTCCTCCCCCTGTCAAGTTTGTGGCAGATCATCCTTTCATGTTCATTATAAGAGAGGAGGAAAGTGGTGCAGTGTTGTTCATGGGACACATCCTTAATCCTTTATCAAATTAGTCTACTTGTCTCTCATGTCTTACTAAATAGTTTATAATTTCTTGTTATATATAAATAACATATATATACAGTATACCACCAGTAATATAACCATTAATTACTCTGAAATATTGGCATAATGTGACTCACAACAATGTTATGTCCTTGAGCTTTTCTTTAGTTTTGGAAGCATTCTTTATTTGGACCTTTTCCGTGGATATTTTTTAAGGGCCTTATTAAGGTGTTTGGCTACGGTGTAAACCATGTTTATTGACCAAGTTGTCCTCGTGTCTCAAATTTAGGTTTCTACGTCCTCTCCAAATTTGGTATCTTCCTCCTTATTTTGGTTCACACGAATACTATAAATAAGAAGAGTTTTGCTTCATTAGTTTCACAACCCGCAATTCTTATTAATATTTTTTGTTTTTGTTTTGGCAATCTCCGTTTAGCTTATTTACTTGCTCTAGGTTTTATTATTATCAGTGTTGGATTTTGTGTTGATCATAGGCGTCATGGATCAAACACGAAGAGTAATAAAGCCTCCTTCACTACACCACCAAGCTAACATTAACCTACCACCATTCAATCCTGGCGCGAAACGATTTGAATACTCATGGTTAAACGAGTCGAAGAACAAAAGCCATCCTTCAAAGAGGGTCAATCCTAGCATGAAATTCATTAAAGAATTGTGGTTAGAGGAGTCGAAGAACAAGAATTTTGCATTCTCTCCGTTCTCGATAGACAGTGCTCTAGGTTTACTAGCTACCACAGCAAGTGGTGAAACCTTAAATCAGCTATTGCAGTTCCTCAATTGTGAAGACCCCACTATTCTAAGTTCTATTCATGCTGAACTCATCGACATGTTGGGTAAACCACAAACCGAACCTAAACTGTCTTTTGTTGGCGGTCTTTGGATTGAGAAATCGTTTCCTGCTATTAAACCTTCGTTCCAAGAAGTTGCTCGTGCAGTTTATAAAGCGGAAACCGAAACTGTGGATTTCGTAAATCAGGTACAAAAATCTTTATATTTCTAGTTCTTTGTTTTGTGTTTTTTTCTGTTTGTTTTATGTTCTGTTAGTAACTATTTAATGCACGGGCATTAGAGCATCGAAGTGCTGAAGAAGGTGAACACATGGGCTGAAAAGGAGACCAATGGATTAATCAAAAATCTTCTTCCCGATGGAGCGGCTAATGAGAATACCAAGGTTATATTGGCGAATGCACTATATTTCAAAGGGTCTTGGGACCGAATAAAACAATTTGATCGGAAGCTGACCGAGATATCGAAGTTCAATCTTCTCGACGGAAAACAACCAGTACAGGTTCCCTTCATGTCATCGAGGGCGATCAATATATTAGTTGTCATAATAACTTCAAAGTACTGCGACTCCCGTACAAAAGTGATAGGAAACTCCTTCAGATATTTCTAGGGATTGGAAAGTCCCTCCACATTTTTCTATGTATATAATTTTACCGAATCAACGCGAAGGGCTCGGTGAACTTATAGAAAAGGTGAGCTCGGATCCTGCTTTTCTTGATCAGTATCTCCCGGTGGATACGGTTCCAACAAGAGTATGCAAGATTCCTAAGTTCAAATTTTCTTTCAATTTTGAAGCAAAAAGAGTTCTAGAGAAAGTAGGACTCGTTTTACCTTTCGATGAATCGAAGGCAGAGCTGACTGAGATGCTAAATACTGATGAATCGAAGGCAGAGCTGACTGAGATGGTGAAGGCTGAAGTAAGCTTCATGTTACAGCGGTTTATCACAAGTGTTTCGTAGAAATTGATGAAGAAGGAACTGAAGCTGCTGCTTCTACTGCTGTTTTAATGGGAAGGATGCAATGCCTACAGGGTGCTCATGCACCTCCTCCTCCTGTCGTTTTTGTGGCAGATCATCCTTTCATGTTCATTATAAGAGAGGAGGAAAGCGGTGTGGTGTTGTTCATGGGGCATGTCCTTAATCCTTTATCAAACTAATTATGTGTTTCTCAAGTGTAACTAATTAATAGCTTAGATATCTCTTGTTCTTCTTTGATTTTAAGAGAATTACTGAATTAGTCTAAAGATTTTCATGAATTATTTTTAATAGAAATTTTAGGCGATTCGGTCTTCGTCTTCATTGTTATCTGTAAACCAATATAGTACGTACATTAATTGAAAGCCTCATTCCTACATGTTTTTTTTGATCAGAAGAGAATTTTATTTAAAAAGGAATAATGTACATAATAATACTACCAGGTTGAGCTTGAGCAATATACTTTATAAAATGCCAAAACATGTATGCATTTTAATTCCAAAATATGTATGCATTTTAGGGTGTATGCATTATTCATTCCAAAATATGTATGCATTCAGTCTCTCATTCAAGATTGTGAGCAAACAACTCCTTTCATGGAGCATCTCTTTCTTAAGAAGAATATCAAACAAAATGGCAGGATTCTAATCCAAAGTCCATTCTCTTCCGATTGTATCGGATCCATCTTAATACTTGTAATAGGTCGTCTTCCGGTATCCCGACCTATGTTGTAAAAGGCGCTGGGCAAGGCGAGGCGCCAAGCCCAGCGCCTAGCGCCTAGGGCGCCTTAGGCGCCCCAGGCGAGCGCCCGAAAAATAAAAAAAAAACAAAAACAGGCATAATTTGGCGCCTAGGCGCCTTTTTTGCCTAGGCGCTGGTCCAGCGCTTAGAGCGCCTTTGGCGCTTAAGCGCCAAAGGCGCTCGCCTTTCACAACATAGATCCCGACTCTTCTCTCGTCGGAGTTATTGGTATTGTACTCTTTACTGTATTAGGTTCTTTATATTCTTGAATATTGATGTACTCACTTGCTCTGTAACCCTTTGATTGCTATTAATGAAATAGGGTTTTCTATCAATTTTTTTTTTTTTTTTTTTAGAATGCCAAAACATAATCGGCGTACAATACGTTTTTTCTAGTAAGGTGGTGATTCATGGCTTAACACACCTTCACCAATGCCAACATCACCCCTTAACTGATCACCCCTTAACTGAACCAACATCTCCCTACTGATATGGACTCTAATGACATCTATTCTGGGCTTCAGTGTCGTTTTGGCTAATTTATGGAAATTTTATACTTTGTTGTCTTCCTCTTCATTGCTTTATTAGATCCGGAGGTAGGTTTAGTTTTTCAATTTCTGGCAATCTCCGTTTACTTGTTCTAGGTGTTCTTAATTACTTACTAGTATATATCACCGTCAGATTTTGCTTGTTTTGATCATAGACATCATCTATCAGCACCTAAAAGTAAACTCTCTTTTAAAGAGCGTCAATCCTAGCATGTTTTCGTCAAACATGTGTGGTTAGACGAATGAGGGGGCTAAGTGGGGCTTTAGCCCGCCCCCTCACAGGTAGATAAGTTTTTTTACAACATGCATATATGAGAAATTATATTTGTAGCCCACACTGTAAACTAACAATAGCCCACTGCCTAGACCACTACCAACTCCCTTTTGACTGTGTCTTAATCGATTGAAAATTGAAAACAACTCTCAGTTGCTTGCTGCCATAACTGAGACGAAGAGTTAGAGAGCTTGAACGGGATTTGGAGACATATCAAACCTTTGATTCGATTTTGACCGAAGTTTATCAAATGTTTGTGTTGGTTCACCTAATTAATTCCCTTATGAGAACTAAATGTATAGTTAAGTTATTTGTAATTTTTATTAGCTTATCAAATTAGGGGTAACTCTTCAAGTGATGGGTTCATTTGAATGCCGATGGCTAATTTGCACATAAAGAAAAAGGTCCTCTCTGGAACTTCTCTTGTGTAATTTTCGGAAAATGGGTCATTTGTCCAAATATTTTTAAAACCTGGTTCAAATGGACGAGTAAAAATTAGTATGGTGAAATGGACAAAAAAAAAATAGCAAGGATGAAGCCGGATTCATCCTGACTTAAACTTAAAAAATATCAAGGATGAAACTGGATGCATCCTGATGTAAATTAAAAAAAAATATATATTAAAATGGGTAAGATGAAACTGGTTACATCCTTGCTATTTTTGTATTTTTGTCCATTTAAACAGTATCAAAATCTAGATGTCTTTTTCACCCAGGATTTGTTGATTTTGGTCTTTTTAACCAACTTTGTGTATAATTTTTCGATATCCCGTATGACATTTTTTTTTTACACAGTTTCACTAGACTTCTTCAATAGTTTAGCCCCACCCAACAATAATTTTTGGGTCCGTCCATGAATCCAAGAACAAGATTTGTATTCTCTCCTTTCTCAATCAGCAATGCTCTAGGTTTACTACCTTGTGGAGCGAGTGGTGAAACATTAAAACAGATATTAAGCTTCCTCAACTATGAAAGCCTCGAACTGGCCAAAAGCAACTCAGAAGAGGGCATTAGTTGGGACTTGGATTTCAAAAGAAGACTTACGGATTTGGAGATTAACGAGGCAGCTACTCTGTCTCATCTTCTAGAGGGAACCGTATTAAGCAATGGGGAAGATACTAGAAGGTGGAGATGGGAGTCGAGCGGAGTCTTTTCGGTGAAGTCGTGCTACAAAGGACTAGAACTCAGGTATCATCTTCCCTTCTACACAAATTTGGAAACGATTAGTACAACTCCACAATTTTATCCCACTTAGAAGCAGTATTAGCTTTGCCGCCTAATTTTGACTAGTGAATCTGTGGTATTTTCGGTGGTTATAAGTTTGGCTTTTGGTTAATCAGTATTGATGCCAGCTTGTTCCTAAAGTTTAGGAATTAACTTAAGAGCAAGTTTGGAAAAATAGCTTGTTCCTAAAGTTAAGGTTTCTTAAGGGCTAAGTTTGTGTTCTCTATATAGTGCTAGAATTGTAGAGTTGTAGATAATCCAACCTAGAAGAGTGGTAAAACCTTATGCTAAGGTTTTTGGTCTCTTTGGTAGGGAGGGTCGTGTGCTACCGTGAAGGTCAATATCGGTATGAGAGAAAAACTTGCAGAGAGAGGATTTTGGTGTTCTAGTGTTTAGGGTTTGGGGCTTTGCCCTAAACCAAGTTTCTAGATGGTTTCCATGTTTCTCCTCTGTTTCTAGCAACTGTGAAGAAGGTGTAGAAGAGAAGACATGATGCTGGTTCGAGGAATGGTAAGAGATATTGGTTTCTATGGTTTTTTCGATGGTGTTCTCCGGTATGTCTTGTTAACTCTTTGGGTCTTGTCTTGGGTTGCGGAAAGAGCATGTAATGGTCTTTGATTAATGGAATTTTTTCTGGTGGTGTTGGCCGTGGACGTAGCCAGTAAAGGTGAACCACGTATATCTTGTGTTGTGGTTGTGTGTGCTTCTTTATCTTTTGTCTCACTTATTATTTCTTCCATGTTTGGTTCAAATCACCAATTGCCCTTTGTGATCATGTGTTCCGCTGCGCTCGGGGTGCCAATTTTCCCAACAGAATCGACTGCATCCACTATGCTTAAACTTTTGATTAGTGAATCGGGTATGCTGAATAAAGGTTATATGCGCAATTCGATGAAGGAGCTGTATATACTCAGATTTTTCAAGATAACGGGTAGAGCTTATAAAGCGCCCAAAATCATCGAGGTTTGTTGGCAGCCACCACTTTATGTCCGGTTAAAAATAAATGTTGATGGTGCTCTTTAGGGAATCCAGGTCCAGCAGGGTGTGGTGTTGTTTTTCGAAATCATAGCTCCTTGGTAGTTGGAAGTTTAGCACAGTCCATTGATGTGGATAACTCGAGTTCCCCAGAGTTCTAGGGAGCCATTCATGCATTTAGAATTTCCCGGTCGAAGAGTATGTCACGCATATGGTTTGAATGCGACTGAACACATGTTATCAAAACATTGTCTGATTATTCTTTGGTGCCATGGAGACTAGCAATGCATTGGGCTAACTGTATGAAGTTCTTATACACAATTCATTTTAGATATTCCCACGTATACAGAGAGGGAAATGCATAATGGGGAGCTTCTACAAGGTCTCAATCGTGGACTGAGCCGCCAAATTTTATTCGTTCTGTTATAGGAATTGATAGGTCATGCCTGCCAGTTTATCGGTTTCGATATATAGTTTGTATCTTGTTTTTTCGTGTTTCCGATTTCATTTGTTGCCTCTTTCTCTTGTCTTTGGAGGTATTGGCTAGTCTCCCTCATTATTTTTTCTTGCCTTTCTGAATAAGATGTTCTTTGTGATCAAAAAAAAAAAGAAAGAAAAAAAAACTTTGTCGCCCAAAGGCATACCTAAGTAGTTGGAAGGAAAAGTACTGCACGAAACGAATTTCTATTTGAAAAACCCAAAAAGTATCCAAATGAGTATATATTTCAAGATTTCAGACTTTAGAAGCATTATCATCCAAAAAAAACTAGCTAGAAGAATTAGAGGACATAAAACCACCCAAAAGCCCACTATTAAATAAGACTCGGAGAAAGGAGAAATAACAATGGAGAAAGAGGTTCTACTTGACGTAAACCTTTCTCAGAAGTGAATTTTTTAAAGGCAGAACCATTAATCAGAATGGAGAATGGCACTTTAGAAACACCCCCGAGTATCCAATTCCTCCAAGTACTACCGAATCCCATTTTTTCTAGAACCTCCACAAGAAAAGACCATTTGACATTGTCAAAAGCGTTTTCTAGGTCGATTTTACAAACAGACCCAGGAATATTACTTTTTAACTTAGAAGCTAGGCATTCATCAGCAATCAGAGTCCTGTCAAGACTTTTCAAAAAAGAAAAAAGGGTCTGTCAAGAATTTGCGTACCTTTAACAAATGCCGATTGATGGTTGGATACAAGTTTACGGAGTATTACCTTTAATGTATTTGCCATGCCAACACTTTGTAGACACTGTTGGTTAAGCCTATTGGCCTTAGGTCTTCGACTTCCTCCACAGGCTGCTTTTTAGGCTTGAAAGACTGCTTTAGTGTCGTTTTTGCTAGTTTATGGAAGTTTTCTCGGTGTGAACGCGGAATTCAGGTGTGGTCCGCATGATCACAAACAATCTAAATATGAACTGAATACTTGCATTTAAAGTGTGAGTACAGTATAATAAGCCTAGGCGGGTGATGACTCATAGATTCCAAACCCATAGGGTTTGTCATGATCTCGTCATCATCCCTAGAATGACAAATCTGAGACATCAACACATACATAAAACCATAAAAGTGCTAATAATAAAGGAGACGAAGATTTACGTGGTTCAGCACTAAGGCCTACATCCAAGGATCCAGTGTTATTCACTATGAAGTAAACGATTACAAAAGCAAAGGGGGGGGGAATGATTTATGCGGTTTATGGAGAGATTCTCCATAAACGCTTACTTACTTCTCACTATTATCTCTCCTATCCCTTACCTCTAATTTCTGTTCGATCCCCTCTTTAGTGGAAGGGACATACCTATATATAGCTAATTTGTGTGGGACCACCGCTCATGAGTCATTGAGATCTTATCTTTTTGTGCTCAGTGCCGGGTCCGCGGACCTCTGTCACTCACGCGGATTCTACAATACCCAAGTTCATTACGATCAATCCTCATCTTCTTCGGTGGTCATCCGACACGTGCCCTCTGGGCGGCATTAAATGTTAGTGGTTGGGGCGGTCAGGTCCACGCCCGTCGATGTCGATCCTCTCTTGTCACGTCCGTGTCGGTCGGACTATCCCGACCCGTTGATCGCGTTTCCTCTCGTGATGGGGCAAAGTGACCCTCTAGTGTTGCGCGGGATCATCTACCTTGGATGTCCCCTCATCTCCAACCCTTGGTCTCGCCCGGATGGCACGTCATATAGACACCATGTGTGACGGACCGGAAAATTACGCCTTTGGCGCGTTGCCCCCATGGCCGTAACTCCCAGGTGCGCCATGATGAAGCTACGATCCGGGCCTCAAAGCTAGGCAAATGCACGTCCATTTGCCCTTGCAAGCATGCTCGTGGAGCATGACGCAACTAACTTAGCTTCCACACCGTTCCAACTTACCCTTGTCCCGCCAAAGGGTTTACGGCCATAAGGCCCATGCCAATGCATTTTTCATGCGTCTCACGGCTTTGCCTTTACGTAGGGAATTCATCACCGAATTCCCTAGCTAGTGAGCATCCGTCATTGTCCATGTCTTGTCCGAGGCATAAGCCTTGGACTTTGGCGTAGGCCGCACCAAGCCCTTGCCATTTCCTAAGTTAGCTTTCTTACCAACTCTTCATAGCTTGATAGGAAGTATGAGCATCCACTTCTGGCATGCAACTAAGCCTCATCAAGTCTGCCACAATCATCTCTTGCGTCGAACTACCGAGCTTAGATGATATGAGGGGCCAACGTCTTTGGACCGGCAATCTTTGCAACTCATTGCGGCTGCCTACGTACCCTTCCCTACTCTAAAGGGATCAAGCACAGACCATAGTTCATCCTCGAAGGGACAAGCAACTTATTCTAACTCGTTTGCTAGGCCGTGGCCAATGCAACGATGTTAATGGCCTAGTCCGTGTAGGCCGTTCCGTCAAAAATGCATCCAAGTGATGCATGTTCGGTCTGCAATATGGCATAACGATGCCTAAGCACCAAATGCCGTATTCGCGAGGCTACGCGACTATAAATGAGCCTTAGGCATCATTTATACTCTTAAAACTAAGCTATGAAGCTTACTTGGTGCATAGTCCGCATATGCCCATCAACCAACTACCCCTCCCTATATATGTTTTAATGGAATTTCTACAAGTATGAAAAGGGGACAAAAAATATTTCATCAACTCCCGTTTACTATTCATGGCCGTTGCCATGTATTTTCTTGCATAACCGGCCAAGATGGCTGGTCACTACCAATGCCAACTCCGATGTCCGGCCATGTTGGCCGTCCACTGCCAACCCGATGTCTGGCCATGTTGGCCGTCCTCTGCCAACCCGATGTCCGGCCATGTTGGCGGTCCACTGCCAACCCGATGTCCGGCCATGTTGGCCGTCCAGTTTCAAGGTCATCTACCCAACTGACCTAATGCATCATTTGATGCAAGATTGGCTCTTGGCCAATGTAGCTTCCAACCAAAGCCATATTGGCCTTAGCCAATATGCATATGCGATGTGCCTTACTTGGCACCGGATGTAGCCTAGGGCCAAATGCATCTCACCATGCAAAGGAAGCTTTGGATGAAGCTTCATCACAAGCAAATGGCGCATCTTTTAGCATGCGCCATGCTAAAAACACGGGTGTTACACCATGGGTGCCTCTACGTGTCGATCCTTTTTATGACATGGCCTCCACGTGGGTTACGCTGGTACACGTGGCGATGGAGATAAATAAGTGTACTTACAATTTGCCCCTCTTCTTGTGATGGGCGCTAGCTTTAGTGGGAAGAAGAATCGTGTGGTACGTTTTTATCTCCCTCCTCATAACTCCTCCTAAAAAAGGTGCTACCTGCATTTATTGTGCACGTTTCCCTACTCCGGCCATAACGCCCATTGGGTAGTGGACGGTTTTTCTTGTTCTTATTTAAGAGGGGAGAATGAGAGAATGTGAATTAAATTCACATTCTCTGTTTATTCCTTTCCATTGTCTTCTTTACCTTCTTAACTTCCTCTGACACCATTGTTACTGCTGCTGCTGTTATCTTTGTCGTCATCTTCGTTGCCGCTGTTCCTGCTACTGCTGTCGCTGCTACCATCGCTGCCGCCTTTGTTGCTGCTGCTGCTTTATTCTTTGAGGTTCAGGTATGGTTTTTTTTTTTTTTTTTTTTTTTTTTTTTCGTTTAATCGCCATGTCCAACCCTGTTGAGTTCTTGATTTTCTGGTGATGCGCTGGTGATGAGTTTAATCTTATGTATATCCCGGGATTTGAGAATTGATACCACCGAGTCGTATGTTTCATTACGCCTCGATCTTATTTTTCTTCTTTGGATTTTGAGTAGTAGTTCGAGTTTAAGTAGTTACGAGATGGTCTAGGGTTTCTTCACGTTTGTTCTTGTTCTTGAGAACTTTTTGCTTTTCGATCTTATTCGCCTCGACTTGCGCTTTTATTTGTGTTTGTGTCCGTAGGTATGTCCGATCATCCGCGGGTTCCTTGCAAACTCTTCCGTCGAGTCCTCCACGGATCTCCTCGGAATGACTCCAATGTTAGGGATGAAGCTTCGCCTTCACTTACGCATGGTAATCCTCGGGAAGGACGACGTCTTCGTCCTCCAGTCGAGGTCTTCACTTAAAAGGGGTGATCAGCCATGGGGGTCTAGATATGCCGTGAATCGCCCTAGAAATGGGTCTCAGAAGAGACAATGGGGACTCAGCGCACCGATCCTCTAGATGTACAGCCTCTCCGTACCAAACTTCCACCGCGGACTAATCCACACCTGCCTAATTTAGGTAAGTCGACTAAAAACTCTAAATCTTCAAAGAGAAAGGTCGTGGAAATAGAATCCTCGGGAGATGTAGTTCCTCTTAAGAAGAAGGCGGCGGATTCTGGGAAGATACCTTTGGAGATGCTTTCGAGGATGACTTCTGCTGTTACTTTTCGACCTTTACCTTTGGGTAATAAGAAGTTTACTTTCAGGCATATTGATCTTGAAGCTTTCAAATTGAAGCACGGTCTTGACACTTCCAAGTGCGTTTTATGCCCGATAAAGATATAACTTATGAGATGGTTACCAATTATCGGTATGATGCCTTTCATTTCTTTGACGACCGTGGGTGCTTTCAGGCTGGTTTGATGTTGCCCTTATATAGAGCCGGTGATGATTTCTACTATCGGGTCTTGTCTAGCCGCAATTACGCCAAGAAAAGCCATAATCGTGGGAGTGCGGCGGTTAACGAGGAACTATCTTCGTCATCTCCGAGAATGCTATCTTCGTAGTAAAGGCGAACGATGATGACTTGCTATGCCCCTAAACTAGAGGAGGAGAAAGGGTGGTATACTCTGAGAATTTCAACAGATTCTTCGGAGATTATGTTAACGGAATACTCGTAAGCCGTGATGCGTGAGTCTGCGGAACATTGCTTACGGGAAGGGGGAAATTCGCCTTTTGAGCGAGGTGAGTGATTCCAAAATGGCTAGGGTTCTGGTGTGACGGTCTTCATATTCCCG
>JAJJWW010002878.1:0-26258 GCA_023531295.1 Papaver armeniacum | reverse complement strand
GGGTTAATTTGCTTACCTCCACAGCCAAGATCATAATTTGCGTTACCTCCCCTACAAAAATTAAATTAGTGAAACCTCCCCTCGTTAAGTTTTCCATCCAAAACTGGTTATCCCAGTCAGCAACTTTGCCCACGTGGATATTTTTTTACACGTGTAATTTCACTTTCCCAGAATACCCTCTCATATAAAACAGACAAACTAGACACGTGTAGGGCCGAGAAGCATTGAAAATTGACGGTCGTATTTTTAGAGATTCGACCGTTGAGGCAGTGTCAATTTGTGTTTCAACGGTCATCTTCAACTTCAACGGTCATCTTCAACTTCAACGTTCATTTTCTATATAAACCAGATTTGGAGAGGAAAGTCAGATCTGTTGTTCTCCCGAACAAAATCAATTTTGCCATCTCGAAAAGCAACGAAATTATGGGTGATTCATCTTCAAAATCCTGCAATTTGATGTAAGTAAACCACCATTAGAGGAGGTAACACTAATTTATATATTTACGATTAGGAGGTAAAGCTAATAAAATTTTCATATTTTTGCGGTGTGTTGAACATCGGTGTAGGCATCGGAGTTGCGGGAAACTAGCCATTTAGCCATGAAATGCCCATACCTCTATTCCAAATGTAGAAAATGTGATGGCTTGCGTAGAGTTTGGGAAGCAAACACTCAAGCCAACAAAGGAAGGAGATTCTTGAGATGCCAAAACCAACCAAAGTGTAATGAATTTGAGTGGTTAGACAAAGCTACAATGTGAAATACCAAGAACAAAAAAACAACGGTTAGGAGATGGGTGCTTCAAGTGTGGTAGTGATTCTCATTGGGTTTCACAATGCCCATGTAGCTTCACACATCCAACAAAAAAAACACACCTATAGCTGGAGTTGATGGGTGTTTTCTCAAAGGAAATATTCAATTGAAACACATGACATGAAAATGGTCATTGATTCGGATGTTAGTGACAACATGTTTGCGAAAATTGTGACGAGTTTAAAGGTGCGGTGGTATGGAGGAAGGCGAGAAAAAAATAAGATAACTAAGCATTTCACAAAAGTCTAATGTACTGGCATTCACAAAAAAAGAACAATTTCATCATCTGTTTCATTAGCTTGTGTTCAAGTGCTATGTAGTCTATGTAATAGCATAATTAGTAATGAAGTAAAAGTCTTAAGTTCCAAAAAAAAGATGCTCATACTGTTAGTTCAAGCAAACTAAATCCTCCATCTTGGTGGCTTGAATGTCTGAGAAGGTGGTCTATTTGGTTCCCTCATTCCATCTGGCATAGTCCCATATAGACTTTGATAGTTCCCAATAGTGGCTGATCTTGAATATGACATTGGTGCAGACCTTCCTATTCCTTGTGTTGGTGTAGACCTTCCTGCCGGGTGATGGTTCATTTGTTGTCCCAAAAAACGAGCCATTCATTGCCTCTGCCCCTTCCTTGTGCTCTGCCCCTTCCTTGTGTTGGTGGTCTTTGCCCAGCGGCCTGACTGCCCCTTCCTTAGGTTGGTGGTCTTCAGACGGCTCGCCCCTTCCTTGGGTTGGTGGTGCAGAAGCAGCTCCTCTTTCTTGTGTTGGTGGTGCAGAAGCAACTCCCCCCCTGCCAATGTTCAATCAGTTTAGGTTAGATACCATTATTTACTTAGAAAAACTGCATAAGACAATGATATACAAATGCAAAAGAAAACACTACTGACCTTCCTACAACATGTGATTCATGAGGTGTAGATGAGGATGTGGTAGATGTGGTGCCTCTACCTCTGCCCCTGCCCCTACCACTGCCATTTGGGGGTGTAGCCCTTGCATTTCTAGTTGGGCAAGTCCTAATATTATGTTTAGTAGACTGGCAATTGGTACAAGATCTTTTTGCCTTCTTATGTGGTTGTTCTCCTTCCCACATCGGACCTAATCCTCTTAGTTCTTGGTCTGCCTGTCTTTATCTTGAACTTAGGCCTGTACACCTCCATTGGATGCTATCAAGTACAAAAAACAAACAGTTAAACTCAACCACATTCTATAAATGAATGATAACAGTTAAATAGTTGCATTAAATGCCATTACTAACTCACCTCCTCATTCCAGTGATCTTGACTATCACATGCTACAACTTTTCCAGCATAAGCCTTTTTGTAGAATGAGATTTTGTGATAATCATGTACCAGATTTGCACAAAATCAACAAAAATGTATCAAATGAATTGTTAAAAGCTACAGTTAGAATGACAGTTAAAAAAGAAACAAACATTATCATGAAGTGTTTAATTGACCTATTGATATCCAGTCTAAGGTGGCAAGCAACAGCAACAGCATGTACACAAGGTATCCTGTAAGTTCCCATACATTACAATTACAAGTCTGCTCCTTCACATCCACATTCCATCTACTTGATGTTTCATGGTTCTGCACACACCAACAGAACTCAGAAGAACCAAACAAATTGTATCTTCTCTTCTTTTCAACCCTGTGCTTGATTATCCTGTCAGCTCTAGGGACAAGTACTAAACCTTCAGCCTCCCATTCCTTCACCTTCATCTTTCTATCAAACATCAAACCCATCATTTTCAAATTAAACCCTTCAAGGATCCTGTGCAGAGGTTTGGATCTGATATCCAACGTCCAATTGTTGAAACTTTCGAAAAATTATTTGTCTCATGCTCACATTTTGAAGTAGTATCAAAAGTAGATCTTGCCCACAAATGTGTTGGGATATCCTCAAACCATTGGTGTGCCCTCTTATTATCTGTTTCCATGGTAGCCATATACTTAATGTGATCTGTGTTCCTATATGCCTTTGCTGCACCCCAAGCTAATGTCTTCATGTGAGTTCCCTTATGGCCTTTGCCCTTAAAATTTTCAAATATGTGTCTAAAACAGAATCTATTCCTATTTGAGGGAAACACCTCTTGAAGTGCTGGGACCAATCCCTTCTGCCTGTCTGAGATAAAAGTCAATGGAGCAGGGTGTTCTAGCAACCTACCCTTGATTATATTGAGAAAAAGAATCCAATTTTCCTTGTTTTCACAATCACAAATAAAGATTGCCAGAGGATACATACCATTATTGCCATCAAGTGCCACTACAGAAAGCATTACACCACCATACTTCCCTTTGAGAAAACACCCATCTAGACCTAGAAATGGCCTGCATCCATCCTTAAAACCAGTCAAAAAAGCATCAAATGCCAAGCAACAAAAACTGAAATCCTTGTCAGTATCAGTGCTCACAATAGTTATACTCCCTACATTCTTTTTCAATATCTGATCCATAACCTCTGGTGAGAACTTGTACCCATCTTCATAAGAACCAAACTTCTTAGTTAAAGCTTTACCTTTACCTTTCCAAGCAACCCAATAACTAAGTTCCACACCAAACCTTGTCCTCAATCTACTTTGGATCTTCTTAGGTTGCAATGAATAATCATCCTCATTAATATCTGTACAATAACACTAGCTACCCAACTTGAGTTTGCCATCCTATTCACTGCGGTGCCAGGTTTATTCACACAAATATGCTTAGGAATATATTTTGTGATCTTGACGATATGTACATCTGTTTGCACTGGTGTAAAAAAAAAAAAAACACAAAGTGTAAGTTAGAGACATTAACTTAGAAAAAAAAAAAAGGCCCAACAAGCTTAACCATACACACTTAAGATCAAAGGCTTGCACATTAACAAAGAGTACGAATGGGCACTTTTTGACTTTACATCGCACCTCAATCTGGTTTGGGTCATCCTTAAACTTCTCAACTTCAATACGGTTGGCAATGCAAAATTTGGTTACAAACAACTTATACTCTGCCATAGTGGGCCATTGCATACCAACTTCAACCTCTTGATATCACAAGTCCATTCATAACTTCATCACTCTCAACATCAGCATACATATCATCATATTTACGGTGATCACTTTTGTATTCTTGGTACCTAGCGGGTTTCTTGTCCATCTTCCTCATCCAAATCGATGTCTGGTTCACCTTCTTCATTAAATTCACCTTGAACTTGATGAATTGCCTGTGATAATCATCCTCTATTGGCAATTCATGGATGGAATGAGTCTTGATTGGTGCACTCGGGTAATACATCAAGCTCTTCCTCGAGGCATATTTAACAACTCATCCACGGTATCATGTTCTTCATCCAATGAAATAAGCTGTTTCCTTCCTCTTGTTCTTCTTTTTAGCGGTGACTTACGTGTGGAGTTTTGTTTTTGGATACAACTTTCTTTGGGAAGGAGTAATAGGGTGGGTATGCGAGGAGGTCGACTTGGATGCTCATGTGTCACTTGGAGTCGACTTGGATGCTCATGTGTCAGCTGGAGTCGACTTGGATGCTCATTTCTTGGATGCTTATCATCGGCTGCATGATCGACTTGGGCTGCTCTGGTGGAGTGTGAGGTGTGCGCTCTCGGTGGAGTCGACATGTCTGTGGTGAGTGCCTTACTTGGATCATCTTGGACACTTGTGTGCTATGCTGACTTGTTTCATCATCTTCAACAAAACATCCAACCACTGATGGCTCTCATGCAGAGATTGTGTGACTGGCACAATAGCTTTATCATTCACACCATCATTCACCTCAGCATTCACTTCATCATTCACTTCATTTGGTAGCATCACATTAAGTGGTTTCTCATGAGTCATGAACAAATGTACTTCATTAGCCACATCTTGATCACTTCCATTCCAAAACTTTAGTAAGTCATTATCATCCACAACATCACAAATAAAGCCACTCTCCAATTCTTGAAAAAAGACAACGGTGGCCATTAATCCCATCAATATATTCAAACACATTGTGCAACAAGTCCAGCATGTTGGAGTGTCTCCATCATACTTAGGCCCATTTTACACCTCCTTTCCATTCATGTAATCAAGGAAACTAAATCCACCAACGAGTTGTTCCTTAGGCCATTCTCCATCATAGTGTAAATAGAAATTTTTGATACCATACACAACACTTTCAACTGCATCATAACCAAAAACCTAAATTAGCAATGACTATAGATTTTCAATTATACAAAAAACCCAATCACATAACAAAAAAAAAAAAAAAAAGGCATAGGTAAAATACAAAATTTATAAATGAAATTAGGGTTACAAATAATTTTCAAAACACCCAATTCATACACTATTTGAGATCACAACTCACAAACGGGTAATTTCTCAATCGATTAACAATATAAAAAAAACCTAAATCGAGAGGACAATGATAAACACCCAATATTAACATGCATAACATCAAACCCATAATCAAATAGAGAATCATTAAAACGAAAACACAAGCGAAAGAACATAAACCCTAGAAAAAAAAAAGGTAAATACTCACAATAAATCGTCGTCTCAGGTTACGATTCTCGCGCAATTAACCCTAGAAAAACATGTGAAATAGAAATAATAGTACCCGAGTTCTTATCACTTCAATCAATTTCTTCTTCTCTCCATGGAACCCTAAATTTTCTTATCACTTCAATCAATTTTCCTCTCTTTGGCTGATTAACCTTGTTTCTCTCTCTCTAATATCATTCCCCTCTATATAGGGGTAGTTGTAGAGACGAAGGGGTACGTGTTCTATTCTAACGGGCTGACAAAACGGTGGCCAATCTAAGCCATCCATTGTCGACGATCTGCGAACCGTTGGATGAAAAAGTACCTTCTCCAACACGTGTACATTTTTATATGGGAGGGTATTAAGGAAAGTGAAATTACACGTGTAAAAAAATATCCACGTGGGCAAAGTTCTTGATGGGATAACCCGTTTTGGATGGAAACTTAACGAGGGGAGGTTTCACTAATTTAATTTTTGTAGGGGAGGTAACGCAAATTATGATCTTGGCCAGGGGAGGTAAAGCAAATTAACCCCATAATTTTTAGTTAGGAAAGATCGACAACTGGATGTTAACCAAAGGAGTAATAATAGGTAAACAACTTTCTCTTTATAACAAATTTTTTGAAATTTGAATTCCGTTGACTTTAAATGAAGGCGGGATAAACCAAACCAGTAATTAAGCGAGTTGAATCGGTTGATAACTTACTTCCCAGAAACACCATTGATTGAAAAGATAACATCACTGCACAAACCTTTAAGCAAACGCTTTTTAATATACTCTGCAAACGCCTGAAACACAACATACACTAAGGCTAACGCCAATGGAGACATAACACACTGAAAATACATGGAGATCAAAGAGTTAGTTTCTCATAATAGAAGAAAATTAAAAATTAAAAAATTGGAAACAAGTTTTAAGAAAAAGGATCTTAAAAAGTTTACAAAGCAATTTGAACCATAGTTTCCTGCATAGAATGGAAGAGAAACAAATTAAGAAAACTTTAAAAGTATTGGGAGAAGATTAATCTGTATAAATAATCATTCAAGAGAAGTAATGAATATTGATTCAGGGGGAAGTGTGTAGTTTTTCGTGAAATCATTGTTGAGATGAGAGGATTTGAGAAGCCACGGATGTCACCACCACTATATGCTGGTGATCATTTTCTTTTTGTCCTTGTAATTGGGAGATCACCTTGAATGAGGTAACTCATTATGAAAAAATATAACCAATGGGAAGAGTGTGTTACATGTATGATTTCAAAGATGAATGAGTGATGTAACATGCATCACTGATGATGAAAAGGGATTTAATGATCAAGGTATCAATGAATTCTTCAATAATGGGAAGGAATTTTCAGTTCAAGCTATTTCAAAGACCAGAGGCAAACTTATTAATTATGTTATTTACAATAGTTTATGTTGTAGTTACTTTGAGTTTATTTACCCTTTTTTTGTTAAATTATATGTTGGAAATAATGACAACAATTGTAAAAATACTAAGAGTAATATTTAGCTCCATCCAATGGTTGATTTTGGACGTAGCAGCAACAATTGTGGTAGAATAATAGAGGCACGTATGATATACGCTGTCCTAAATACAATATTGTCGGCTACTCTTCTAAACAGAGAGATGCTATAACCTTATCGACGAGTCGCTTCCAGGATACAACTATTGTTAACGTTCCTCATTGTAGCATGCAAGAGAATGCCCTAAGAACTTGGAAGTGATGTTGAAGGGAGTACTCAAAAAAATGTTTACAGTAAAACGAAAACAATAGGAGAAGAAAAATTCGGAGGAAGAAGTTGTTTTTGTTTCTGTGTATCAAAAAAGGGTTGACAACTTCTTTTATATTCTACCAAAAATTGACCCGTTACTAACAATAATAGATTCTCACGGGTTGAGTGACAAAAAGCTTAGAGAAAAACATTTTTAAATGTATATCTGAAAAGAGACAAAAAAGACTCAAAGCTTTCTTTTGTCGGGAAAAGCAAGTGTGTTGAAAACTGTTAAAGCAACTGCTTTTGTCATCCAGTCAAAGCGTGCGTGTCAGTAGGTCAGACATAAAATAGAGTGTAAAATTCTTTTGCTTTTGTCAGTGAAGAAGCACGCGGGTCTGACAATCGAAACGGAGCCAAACATATACAGACAAAGAGTAAGATTCTTTTACATGTGTGGAAAACACGTACAAAAATTTCGTAAAAAGATAGGATCTATTGAACCCACACCCACACCGAGCCGAACCGCCCGCCCGGACAAACGGCGGCGTGCATGCTTCTGTGCGAAGCACACGAGTATCTGGGAAAGGAAACGTTTCCCTAGTCTAAGTCTTCTCCGTCAAACAAAAGTGTGTAGACCCAAAGAGCCATGCCCTTTAGGCAAAACCCATGGTATTTCAGTATAAAACTCTTAAGATTTTAGTCTATGTGGGACTATTGTTTTATCTATTCAAAATGAAAAAACAACTAGTGGGAAATAGGTCTGGGATCAAGTCATGGTCCATGGTTTTCAAACCCGTTTTTCTAACAATCCTACACATGAATGATAAAACACGAGAAAGCGAAGATATCAAAATTTGGCTAAGGTGTCGGGAGATTGAACCTTAACTTAGTGATTGGTTACGGAACTTCTTGTTGTAACGGTGAACACGATATCTTGAACCGCCAATAGTGAATACAATTCAGAAATAACAACCACACTTGATGTTTCAAAAGAAAACTGCCAAGCTCTTGCCGTTGTGCCCGTTTTGGCCGTGGGATAAATCTAGGACTTAATGAATGTCTCTAGAGAATCAGCTCAATTCTCATAGGAAGCGTCCCCACTTCCAACATCCACATAGGTGAGTCCATTAAGAGTGTTCTGTCACACCCCGCTTTAAAAAAATCCATGGAACTCACTAAGATCTCAACAGATCATCCTAACTCATGTAGGTAGCACTATCTCATAGTTACATCATAGGGAGGGACAAAGATAGTGCTTTCTCGATATCACCATAAATTAGTTGTCTCATTGAACCTTGATATTGGAGCTCCATTCACAAGGTTGATTATCCTTCATGGTGATTTATTCTATGAGCTTAAGTCCCATCCTAGGCCCCTCGATGTGGATCTAACTACCTCTCTAGATAAACCTTTCATCAAAGGATATGCAATATTATCTTTTACTTTATGAAGTCTATAGAGATAATACCAGTAGAGAGTAGTTGTTTCACCATCTTGTGTCTTCTTTATAGATGTATAGACTTTTCGTTGTATACACTGCTCCTTGCGCAACCAATAACAGCTTGACTGTCACAGTGGATTGAGATTGAAGATACAGGCTTATGCCATAGTGGAATTCCTCCTAGGAAACCTCGTATCCATTCGGCTCCTCTTCATCTTTCTCCCGAGGCTATAAATTCAGACTCCATAGTGGATCGAGCTATACATGTTTGTTTGGAATATTTTCATGACACGAGACCCACCTCCAAGTGTGAAGATGTACCCACTAGTGGATTTGCACTCATCTGAGTTTGATATCCAGTTGGCATCACAATACCCTTCCAAAGCCACGGTAGGATACTTCCCGAAACTTAAGCAATAGTTTAAAAGTGCCTCTCGGGTAGCATAGAACTACGTAGAGAGCATTCTAGTGATCCTTACCGGGGTTGCATGTGTACTGCTCAATCTACTCACGGTGTAGGCAATATCGGGTCTTGTACAATTCATCAAATACATAAGGCGCAATAACGAGAATACTCAAGTTGAGAAATTCCCTCACCCTTGTTCTTTTTCTGAAGTTATAAGCGGGATTATAAGGAGTAGATATACAGGTTTACCATTTTCATTATTAAATCTCTTAAGTATAGTTTCAGCACAATGAGATTGACTAAGACTATATCCATCAGACGTCTTTCTGATTTTCATCCCTAAGATTACATCAGCAGGGCCTAAGTCTTTCATGTCAAAGTTTTTGTTAAGCATGCTTTTAGTGGTATTAATAATATCAAGGTTACTTCATAGTATGAGCATATCATCAACATACAGGCACACTATAACATGAGAATCATCCACAGATTTAATGTAAACACATTTATTAGATTCATTAACCTTGAAGCCATTAGATATCATTACACGATCAAATTTTTCATGCCACTGTTTAGGTGCTTGTTTTAAATCGTACAAAGATTTGTTCAATTTGCATACTTTGTTTTCACAACCTTTCACAAAAAAACCTTCGGGTTGGTCCATATAAATTTCTTCATTCAATTCACCATATAAAAATGCAGTTTTCATCCATCTGATGTATATGCAAATCATAAATAGAAGCAATAACAATAAAAATCCTAATAGAAGTGATTCTAGTGACCGGTCAATAGGTATCAAAGAAATCTAATCCTTCCTTTTGTCTATGGCCCTTAGCTACCAACCTAGCTTTGTGTTTCTCTATAGTTCCATCTGTTCTAAGATTCCTTTTGAAAACTCATTTGCAACCTATGGCTTTACTACCAGTAGGTAAGTCTACAAGCTCTCAAGTTTCGTTTTGCTCAATGGACTCCCACTCATTTAGTGAAGCTTCTTCCCGAAGGGAGCTTAGGAGAAGTCATAGGTTCCTTGTAGGTTTGAGGTTCGAGACTCTCACAAGTAAGAGTCACAAAATGCTGGACCAAAACTTGTTTTCGGTTCTAAGCCTCTTAATTCTTCTCGGTTCGGTCTCATATTCTAGAGACGGGGGTTGACTTAATCGAAGGAACATCGTGAGGTCATCATGGACCCTTTTTCGAGGTCCAGGACTCTAAAGGAAATATGTGTTCAAAAAACACAGCATCTCTAGATTCTATTATGGTGTTCAGACCAATGTTATTATGTTCATAACTAATTACCATGAACCTATATGCACTAGTATGCTCGGGATATCCTAGGAAAACACAGTCTACAATTTTAGGTCCTATTTTGGTTCTCTTGGAACGAGGAATTCCCACCTTGGCCAAACACCCCACACTTTAAAGTATGCATAGAAAGGTTGTCTACCTTTCCACAACTCATCAGGAGTTTTATTAGACATTTTAAAATGAACTCGGTTCAAGATATAGCATGCAGATATAATCGCTTCCCTCCACAAGTTCGAAGGTAACCTTATTGGTTAACATAGCGTTCACCATATCTATGAGTGTTCAATTTTTCCTTTCAGCTATTCCATCCGACTCAGGTGAAAAAGGTGCAGTAGTTTCATGAATGATGCCATTAATTTTACAAAATTCTCCTATTGGTATCACATACTCATCGCCACAGTCTGACCTAAGGGTTTTAATTGTAACACCTTTTTGGTTTTCTACTTTAAGTTTATATTGTTTGAAAGCCTCTAAAGCCTCATCTTTACTTCTAAGAAGATAAACCCTGCGATATCGTGAGTAATCATCTATAAAGTGATGTACCATTTTTACCACCTCTAGTTGGTGTTGATTTCAAATCTCCTAAATCCGAGTGTATTAGTTTTAAGGGAACTGTTTTAAATTCAACCTTTTTATTAAATGGTTTTCTTGCATATTTTGATTCAACACAAATTTCACATCTATGATTTTTATCAATGTTTATTTTAATTAGGAATGCAACCTAAATTAGCAAGTCTTTCCAAGGATTTGAAATTAACATGTCCAAGTCTATCATGCCAAACATGTGAGGAGTCACAAACATAAGAAGAAGAAGATGCATTAACATTCATGTTCAAAGGAAGTACACTAAGCTTAGTCATGTTATTAGTGACATAACATTTTCCTACGAAGTCACCACTCTTAGAGATTACAACATTGTTAGACTCGGCAACAATTTTAAAACCTTTCCCTAGTAAGATGGTCTCTGAGATAAGATTCTTGCATATGTTAGGACGTGATACAGGACATTCAATGCAAGAGTTTTCCCTAAAGTGAGCTTCAATTCAACCACTTTCGCGGTGAATGAGTTTCCCATAAAACATTTCTTATCGTCTCCCTACTGTGGCATAGGAGGAGAAAGCATTTATGAACTTGCAGACATGCTTGGTGGCTCAGAATCTAACCACCAATCTCTCACATTGGTCACATTACATAAAAGGTTGACTTCAGACACCATGCCAGTAAAATATCCAGAATCATCTACTATATTCGTATTATTTTTCTTTTTTTGATCATTTTTGGTCTTTTTAGGCGCCCTATAGTCTTTGGTCATATGACCGGTTTTACCACGATTATAGCAATCACCTTTGATAGTGTTTTTAGAGACACCACCCTTTGGCTTAAGATGGTTACCTTTGGAGTTCGGCGTTTGTTACCATTTTTGGCCGGATTGATTTTCCATCATGTTCTTTCTTTGTTGCAGCATTGTCATTTTAGGATATGAGCTTTATTGGACACGTCTTTGATCAACAACAGGTTCTTGTACTTGCAGCAGAGTAGCTCTTCGACTTGAATCTTTTTTCCCAGCTCTATCATGGTGATTTCACGATTCTCGTGTCGCAGCCTCCTCTTGTACTCGGTCCATGAAGGTGGAAGTTTTTCAATAAGCTGCGGCGACTTGGAAAGCTTCATCATAACCATGCCTTATTGAGAATTTCGTTGATGAACAACTGAAGTTCCATGGTGATCAACCACATGTTTTTCATCGTTCATTTTGTATTTAAGGAACCTATCCACCAAGAACTTCTTGTTTCCAGCAGCCTCAGCAAGATATTTTTCTTCCAAGGCTTCCCATAAATCGAAAACGGTAAAATTCTCTTTTGCATTATAAAAATCATATAAGGAATCATCCAGCAGATTAAGAATATGATTTTTACATATAATTCTTCCTAGTCCACCTATCGGTCTATCTTCATAACCCGTTCATGAATCCTTCTTGAGGGTTTTTACAAAGCAACTTCATCTAACCTTTGGTCTTTGAGAAAAAACAACATTTTTGATTGCCATCGTTTAAAATCTTTTCCACTAAACTTAGCGGGTTTGTCTACAATTACTTTTCCCCATGTTGTTCGAGAGAAAAACTAGAGTAGTGAAGCTATTGTCTTTAGATTGTTGGAAATAATGACAAAAATTGTAAAAATCTTGAGTAATACTTAGCTCGAGCCCAATGGTTGATTTTGTCATCGTAGCGGAGAATAATAGAGAGCACGTATGATATACGTTGTCTAAAGACAATATCGTGGCTACTCCTCTAAATAGAGAGATGATATAGCCTTATCGTTGAGTCGCATCCAGTATACAACTATCTTTAACATTTCTCATTGTAGCATGCAAAGAGAACGCCTAAGAACTTAGCGGTGATGTTGAAGGGAGTACAAAAAATGTTCTGATGGAAACAAAAACAGTAGCGGAAGAAATATTCGGAGGAAGAAGTTGTTTTTGTTTCTGTGTATCAAAAAAGGGTTGACAACTTCTTTTATATTCTACCAAAAATTGACCCTTTACTAACAATAAAAGATTCTCACGGGTGACTGACAAAAGCTGGGAGAAAAACATTTTCTGACTCGAACAGAAAACAGAGACAAAGAAAGACTCAAAGCTTTCTTTTGTCGAATAGAAGGTGTGTTGAAAACTGTTAAAGAAATTTCTTTTGTCGGCCATACAAAGCATGTAGAATTCTTTTGCTTTTGTCGGTGAAAAGCACTGCCGGGTCGGACACTCGAAAATCGGAGCCAAACACATACAAAAAATTTCAATAAAAAGATAGGAAATAATGAACCCACACCCATACCTGCCCACCCGGACGGCGGCGTGCTTCTATGCGAAGCACCGCACGTACGGGAAAGGCAACCTTGCCCTAGTGTAGGTCTTCTTCCTCACACAAAAATGTGTAGATCCAAAGGGCCATGCCCTTTAGGCAAAACCCATGGTATTTAAATCTAAAACTCTTAAGATTTTAGTTTATGTGGGACTATTGTTTTATCTATTCAAAATGACAAAACATCTAGTGGGCAATAGGTCTAGGGATCAAGTCATGGTCCACCCTTTTCAAAATCCGTTTTTTCTAACATTTTGTTGTAGTTACTTTGAGTTTATTTACCATTTTAACGTTAGACTGTTAATTACACATAATTTTTCATTTACCCTCTTCGCTAAATTAGTATTGTTTTCTCTAACAAATCTTGACCGCATGGAGCTCTATAATTAACAAGCAAGGATCCTGAGAGGTCCATTGCGGATACATGATCAAGGGATTCACACATTTTCAAACAAACTGCTCCATATTATGTTCCGATTGCGTTCAAGATGGATTTGAATGATGCCTAGGCATTACTCCCCGCAACCAGGGAGAAAATACACAGTTTCTGAAGCTAGAAACGGTGTAGAAGATGTTGCTGATGACTTTGTTAATTTATGATGTCGTTGAGGATCATGAGGTTGAAGACATAGGTATGATATCATCCAATTGGAATTAACTACCATGACAACTAAAATCTGCTTTAAATTTCATAAAATCAAAGTTTATGTCATCAGATTTGTTTTAGAATTTGTCAATTCACTTATAATAATAAAGGTTTCACCTATTTGTCACCCACACTATACCTATTTACCACCCACCTTAATTGCCACACACATTTATTCTAGTTACCACTCATATATTTTAAAATATTTCCTAAATATCACTCCTTGATTTTTTATTCACCCCAACACTAAAACCACCCATATACTAAACCCTAAAACATTAACCGAAAAAGAAAACAAATCCAGTATTCTTCTTCTCCCCACCGTCACTTTCTCCCACCCGCCCCCATCTCCTACCACCGATCCTCCATAATTCTTTAAGAAATAAAAAAAAGGTTCGCTTGATTCATTAATGGACGACCTTGCTGTAGAGATTCTATCACCACTTATCATTGTGTAATAGCCATTGGGATCATTAGCGCAACAATTCTTAAAGAAAGTTAAACTCATCTGATCATCACTTCTCGTTAATGATCACTTCTCATTTGATCATTATTACAGGAAACATAAGAATGTTAAACTCACATAGCAATCCTTCCTGGTATCATTAGGATAGAATGCAATTAGCGTAAGATGAAGTATGTTGTTAAGCAAATCATAAGTTTTTGGTAAACATTAATGATTATTGATTAAGCAAAAAATTCTGATTTAGGGTTTAATAGGAAAAAATAAGAACGGTTATTCGATTTTTTTATAGGTGGTAAATAGGAAAAAATAGAATTGAAAAAGTGAAATTGTAAAAAAATTTAAGATGGGTGGCAAATAGAAAAAGTGTGGGTGTCAAATAGGTATAACCATAATAAAAAATATGGATTTTATCAAAATTCCATCACTTTTCTTATTTTACCCTTTATTTCATTCCCAAGACAAGATACATTAATTAACTTACTTGTTATGATACACATGCATTATAAATGAGGGTATATGAAGAAAAAAAACATCCATATATTGGAACTCTGTCCATCTAACGGGATTAGAGAATTTCTAAACCTCTCCTTTATAATAGGGACCGAGGGAGTAACAAATTTCTCATTTTGTCGATCGTGATATCTAGTACTCCCTCCGTCCCCAATATATAGACGGAGAAGTGAGTTTCTCTTAGAATAAGAAATTTTATTGATTTCCTACATTTCCATCATCTTTCTTATTTTACCCTTTGTACAATTTCCAACATTAGAAATATTAACTTAATTATGGTGATAGCTACATATAATAAATAAGGGCAATATATGGAAAAACCCATCTTGAAAATGAAAGTCCGCCTATCTAATGGGATTACAAATTTTTACAACTCCATCTATATATATTGGGGACGAAGGGAGTACATAATCTTGTTTCAGTGCTAAGCCTAAATAAAAAAGGACTCATTGACCGTTTTATCCAAAATTTAAACCCCTCCAAAGCCAAATTTATCGTTTTCTTTTTTTGATATAGGATGGTACAATGTTTCCGAGACTACATCCAAACTTCTTTCAAATGGGTTCCAACTAGTGTCTCCATAACGACAGGGAAGCATGAACACCGTATCACTCCATGATTAATATGGGTTAAGTGATAAAATGCCCCAAAATAGATTTCATGGTTGTGAAAATACCCCGGACGTTAGGGAAAAGATTAAAATGCCTCATTCCGCTAGTTTTGGGGCATTTTCATCAAAATTGGGCATTTTGACCGGTCAATGGAGTTTTGAAATTCCATTTTTACCCTTCTTAATCAAAACACCCCAATCCGCCACTACCACTGCCACCAACAAATGAACAACCACCAACCACCATCGCTGCCACTGCCACCACTACCACCACCACCCACAGCCATCCCCACCACTGCCACCACCACTACCACCGGAACAGCCACCACTAACACCACCGCATACCTCACGCCACCGCCTCCTCCACCACCACCATCACCATCACCACTACCACTGCCACCACCACCACCATAACCGCCTCCACCACTGCTACTATCACCATCGCTACCACCACCACTACCACTGCCACCATCGCTGCCACCACCACTACCACTGCCACCACCACCACCACCACCACCACATGAATCCTAAATCCTGAACCCCAAACCCTGAACCCTGACCCTAAACCCTGAATTTTAAACACTTTGAACCTGAATTATGAACAATGTACCCTGAAGGGAAATTTCGACTACTTAACGCTCTCTAACGAAAAATCTAACGGAATGGGGCATGTTAATCTTTTCCCTAATGTCCCCGAACAACCATGTGGTCCATTTTGGGGCATTTTATCACTTAACCCGATTCTTCAAGGGAAAAATATTGTTTGGTCCTTTTTAGGTGGGCCCATGTCTGTTTAGTCCTTTGATCAAACGCCTTTCTTGTTTGGTCCATAATAATTATTTAAAAATATTTAAAAATAGACAAAAATACCCTTAGTGTTAAATTTTTATTTTTGTAGCGGTTCTTAGTCTAAAAAAAGCAGGACTTCATTCCCGGGAATGAAGTCCATACAAAAAGCTAAAAAAAGAACTTCATTTCCCGGGGAATGAAGTCCATATAAAAAGCTAAAAAAGCAGGACTTCATTCGGGAATGAAGTCCATACAAAAAGCTAAAAAAGCAGACTTCATTCCCGGGGGATGAAGTCCATACAAAAAACTAAAAAAGCGAGACTTCATTCCAGGGAATGAAGTCCATACAAAAAGCTAAAAAAGCAGACTTCATTCTGGAATGAAGTCCATACAAAAAGCTAAAAAACAGACTTCATTCCGGGGAATGAAGTCCATACAAAAACTAAAAAGCAGACTTCATTCCCAGGAATGAAGTCCATACCTAAAAGCTAAAAAAGCGAGACTTCATTCCCAGGGAATGAAGTCCATACAAAAACTAAAAAAGCAGGACTTCATTCCCAGGAATGAAGTCCATACAAAAAGCTAAAAAAACAAACTTCATTCCCAGGAATGAAGTCCATACAAAAGCTAAAAAAAAAAGAAACGGAAAACTTCATCGTCTTCATCATCTTCATATACTTCAACATCATCATCAGCAACATCATCATATTTGTCATCTACAACTACCAAAATCATCAACTTCATCGTCTTTCTTCATCTTCATCGTCTTCATCGTCTTTCTTCATCGTCTACACCAGCAGCAACATTCAAACACCAGCAGCAACAAAATCTTCATCGTCGTCTGCATATCTTCATCATCTCTGTTTCTTGTTTCTTCATCGTCTACACCAGCAGCAACATTCAAACACCAGCAGCAACAAAAATCTTCATCGTCGTCTGCATATCTTCATCATCTCTGTTTCTTGTTTCCACAAAATTAAAACCCTAGAAAAAACATTTGAGAGGAAAAGAAAAACTAGATCTAGAAAAGAAGAGAGAAAGTAAATCAGAATGATTCCATCTCTCTTACCTTTTGACTATATATGGTCCTTATCTAAAGAGGTATTTCTACCACTACAATGTGACATTTACATCATCCATGACATCGGCGTAGGACCAAACAATAATTTTAGGACCAAATTATAATTTATATTACCAAATAGGACCAAATAGACATTTGACTGGGTCAAATGGACTAGACTCATCCTAATATATTATTCCTAGGACCTAATGGTATTTCCTACATTCTTCAAGCCACCTCTTTCTGCTCCCATGAAAAACAGTCACACTGGGCTTCAAAAATCAAAATCCAGAGCACTAAAGACAACCGCTTCTTAGAAATCCAAATCCAGACCAAACTAAACGAATATTCTGTCTAACGCCAAAAGCTAACCCCACCCCCCGATATTTATTTGTTATGATCAATATAAAACCTTGCGAGATTGAGGTATACCCAGATTAATTGGGGTACCAATAAGACAAAATAGGGTCATTTGGAAGTAAAACAAGCCACCCCTTAACCATAAATTTTCTAAATGGCTAATATGCCCTCATTTAATTAACACTAAAAATTCTGATTAGGTTAATTAATTGAGTTTATATGAATTAATTAAGTAGATTAAAACTTATGAATTTAAGTTATGAAATTTTGTTTTTGATTGAACTCATGTGGGAAGATTTTTGATGAAAAATTTTTGTTTTGCAACGGAAATGAAAACATACTACCAAACACTTCTAAAAGTTGCAAAGCTGATGTATGAAATCATACTCAAAATTAAAGAAGAAATCTAAACTTTCGGTTAAAACTATGAAAAGTCGGCGGGTCGACGAATGAAGAACATCTTTGAATAACTTTGTGGAAAGGTCTGGCGATGAAGAACATGCCGACAACTTATGGCGGCAAGGTCGATGAATGAAGAAGATGCCGACTTTATTATTTTGACACACGGGGAGACGTTGTAAATGCTACACTAGTCGGCATCTTATTGATTTCTTACCTTGCCGGCTACCTTATAGTCGGCAAGGTCGACAAAAACTACCCTTCCGACTATAGGATTTTTGACATCATGTGTAGTTAAAGTTTTGAAGAAAGATTTTGAAATTTTTTTTTGATTATGTTTAAGCCGGCTTGGTTTCTTAGTATGGGCAATTTGGTCTTTTAACACCTTTTAAACACCCCTTATCACACTAAGTTGGATGGAAATAAAATGGGTATACCCAATCTCGCCGGGATATAAAACCTGGCACTTTTAGGGGCGACCCCGAAAGAATTAGGGGCGACACTAAAAGACAAAAAAGGTCACCCAAACGTAAATCTAAGCTACCCCTTATATTTGATTTTTCGAAATGGCCAATATGCCCTTATATAATCGGTAGCCAACACCATGTCAGTGGGTTAAAAAGGTGAATCGGTAGGTTAAATTGAAGCTATACCTCACCGATTATTGTGTAGATACTTGACCAATAATCCCTTTTATAATCGGTAGCTTATCCAACTTATAAGACTACCGACTATAAGGAGCCCGTATTCAGCCTTGGCCAAATTCCATAGGTTTTGAGGGGTGCGGAGCGGACCATAACCACTTGGCTTGGCTGTGGATGTAGCCATAATCGGAAGCCTAATAGGTTACATACACTACCGATTATAAGTTGCCCCAAAATGAGTTTTTTCTAAAATCCTTCACGTAATGAATTACGAAATATACCATAATCGGTAGGGTATATAATTATATAAACAACCCGATTATGATGGCTTGAATCCAACCTTTGCCATATTTCATAGGTTTGAGTGCACTCGGCCAGACCATAACCACTTGGTTCGTGTTTTGTATGCGGCGTTAATCGGGAGTTAAATATATTACCAAAACATCCGATTATGGGTTTTGCCCCAAAATGAGTTTTCTAAAATCCTTAATGTAAGGGAATTTGAAATATACCATAATCGGTAGAGTTAACAACAACAACCTACCGATTATAAGCCCCAGATCGAACCCTTGCCAAATTCCATTGGTTAGAAGTGCGGGGCCATGCATAACCATGTGGTTCGTGATTTGGATGTAGCCATAATCGTAATACAAATAGGTTCCACACCCTACCGATTATAGGTTGCCCCAAAATGAGTTTTTTCTAAAATCCTTCGGGTGATGAATTTTGAAATCTACCATAATCGGTAGTCTACTCAGCTTAATAAACTACCGTGTAAGGAGACCAGATCGAACCCTTGCCAAAATCCATAGGTTAAGAGGTACAAAAGCCAGGCCTAACCATGTGGTTCGTGATTTGGAAGTAGCCATAATCGTACGGAATATAGGTTCCAAAACATACCGATTATAGGTTGCCCCTAAATGAGTTTTTTCTAAAATCCTTATTTGCTTTAATTTGCAATCGACATAATCGGTAGATGATAAAACTTATACACTACGATTATAAGTGGCCAGAGGATTCAACCTTTGACAAAAACTATAATATTCGGTAGCCAAAACAATAATCGGTAGTTTCACTCAATAATCGGTAGCAAACTCGCAATCGGTAGTTACATCAAGGTCTATATATTAGTGTTTGGAAAAAAAATTGACTCATCGCGAGGTAACTCCCGATTGAGTGAGAAGAAGAAGAAAAAAAAGAAGAAGAAGTGGGTATATGTTGCCAACTTCGATTTTTACCAACTTCCATAAACATGGATGGAGTACGAAGAAGGAGGACGTGAAGTTGTTGAATTTCAAGGTTCACTACCGTTTAGAGATGACGATTTGGGGTATATGTTGAATGATCCAAACTTTGATGGAGATGAAACCCTAGGCGACGCTTTCATGGAAGAAAATGGAGAATCACTGAGATCGAAGCTAACGATTCATCAAACATACGGGTATGTTGTTAACAAACTCTAATACCCATGTTATCCATGTTACGTGCGTTTGTGTGTGTTTTCGAGCGTGAAAATTCGATTTCTGCATGCATTGAATGACATGAACGACATATATTCGGTAGTTAATTTAGTAACATATCTACGATTATTAATAATCGGGTATATTTTGATGTATTAATATGCCGAATATGAAAAAATCCCAAATTGAAAGCTTCAATTTCTCATAATCGGAATTTCTCTACATGAATAAACGTCCGATTATTGGTATATAATAATCGGTTGGTTCATGAATTTATAGTCCCTCCGATTATTGAAGGTTTTTTACACAGAAGAATTGTTCATTTCTGTATGTCGTTAATCGGTAGACTATATCGTACATGACTACCGATTTATTATAATCGGTTACGTTTTATAGTATTAAATCACCGATTGTGTTACAATCGTTTACTTATTATCTAAACTTCCTTCCGATTTCTAATGCATAACTTGTTGTTGTTGTGCGTAGGCTGTTGTAGCAGTTGATGAGCGATTATTATTTGAGGCACGATCTTGCCCTACACTATGCAAACGATTTGGTATGGTCATGATTTATCTTTTCTTTTTCCAATCGTGTATGTTAGATGGTTATGCTTATTATTTTTGTTTTGTAATATGCCCATTTAGATATTTGTAAGTAAGAAGGAGGCCAAGGAATGGCTTATGAACAAGGCAAAAAGAGAAGATGTGCGTGGTAGTTGGAACCGTTGCGTTAAGAATATTCGGTTTGAAATGGTATGTGAGCGAGGTGGGGAGAAGAAGAGTCACGAGGAAAGAATAATAAGTATGTAAGGAAAGACGGAGAGAAAGAAGTACCGAACTCATACGAAGAAGATTGGATGCCCATTTAAGATTGTCTTCTATAAGCCCGATGGTAAGGAAAGTAAAGATTGGAAAATGTCTAAAGTTGCTAATGGTTGTCACAACCACGATGATCCTGATACTCTTATTGGACATGTAATGGTTGCGAAGTTAAAAGCACATGAAATGGAGACGGTGAGGTCTATGCGTATCCAAAGGCGAGTGCGATCTTAAGTAAAATAAAGGGCGGACGACCCCGACAACTTGTCTTCTTTATCTACAATTAAGTCGGCCCTAGCTACGATCAAAAGGACGGAATGGGATGGTAGAACGGTCATGCAACAATCGCGTGGTTAGCTGAGTTACACGACTACGTTGAGAGAGGAAGAAAAGGATGGTAAAGTGGTACGTATTTTCTTGGCACATCCCGAAATGATAAAATTGGCTCAGTGTTTTCATCAAATTGTGTTGATAGATGCCACTTACAAGACAAACAAATATAACATGCCGTTGTTGAACATTGCTTGTCACACTTCGGACAAAAACACGTTTACGATTGCATGGGGTTTAATGGATCATGAGAACAACGTGAGTTTCATTTGAATCTTTTGAGACAATTGAGGTCCATTTACAATGGGGATGATTTTCCAAGGGTTATTGTAACGGATAACGATCAAGCCTTAATGCATGCAATAGCGGTAGTGTTTTCAACGAAGCCCGAAACTTGCGGTGTATGTGGCACATTCAATGCAACCTCGAGACACAATTGCCATCGCCATTTCCAAGCTAAAAAACCAAGGAAAGGTACCAAGAGGTCAAAGGAAGAAGATGGCGCATTAGTAAATTAACCGAGGAAGAACGAGAGGAAGAGAAGAGGTTATTTGATGAAAAATGGAAGGAGGATGGGATAATTTGGAGATCGTTCATGAAAGCATGGGACAAGATCGTTTGGTCAATGACCGAGGAAATTCTGAAAAGGAACTTGAAGAAATTTGAGGAAGAATATTACAAGGACTACCCAAAACCCGTTGAGTATTGTAAAACACAATGGTTACCGATTAAGGAGAGGTTTGTGTATGCATGGACATATGAATATCATAACTTCAAGAACGAGGCGACAAGCATTGCGGAGGGGTCTCATGGCCGATTAAAGAAAATACTTCTAGGTAGTCAAAATGGAGTTGTGTCGATCCAAGAAGCAATCCATGAATTCACCAATCGTGATCTCATAAAGATTAAGGCTTCTATGCAATTTAGTGTACATAAATTCCCTACGGAACACGAAGAGGAAAGATTGCTTCTAGGGGCATTGTTCATAAATTTTCACGTTGGGCAATAAATCACATGATAGAACAATTGAAGTTGTATAAAGCTAACGATGACGAGAATACGGTTTGTATTTGCAAGGATATGATAGGTATTGGTCTCCCATGTCGTCATAAAATGGGTAGGTACGTCGATGTGATTGACATCAATGATATTCATCCATTTTGGAAGCAATTAAATTTCCTCCAAGCACACCCGTAGTCAATGGTCCGTCGTTCATGGAGTCGGAATTGTGTGCAAGAATAGCCGAGCGTTATGCTACAACAAATGGCGCCAAGAAGCAAATATTGATGCATGATTTGGAACAAGCTCTTCACCCTCGTTTAAAAGAGGTTGATGAACCTATTAAGCATAAGGGGGCGGGTAGGCCAAACACAGAAGTGTCGAGGACCATTGAAAGAAAAGAATTAAAGGATCATTTGTCTAATAAAAGAATATTGTGTCGGCATGAGCGTTCGGAAGCCGAATTTGAAGATGAGCCGCAACCAAAGAAAAGAGGTCGTCAAGAAAGATCAAAATGGAAGTCCAAAACTCTTTAGAAGCCTTTTCAAGTAAGTCAAGTCGATGCGGTGGAACAAGTTGTGTTAGTGGAGACCCAAACTAGCTCCGTAGTTATTGATCAAATGGCGACTGCGCCACAAACACATTCAACGGAAATGGTGACTATAAGAGAGAAGTATGGTACTCTTCGTTGTCTAGGGATTTTCATGGAAGACCAACACGATCAAGGTATACGATTATAGAAGAGTATATGAAACAACTCCCTCCACTCATTGTTCCATTTGTTTTGTCCACCAGAAGGTTGATGGGGATGGCAATTGCGGGTTTCACGTCGCCTCGGAACAAATTGGTTACTTTGGAGAGCGGTGAGCAGAAGATGTCACCCAATGGCAAAATTTAAGAACTAAGATGGCGGTACAACTAATAAAGGACAAGGATTTCTATATGGAGATGATGAAGGAAGGAGATAGGCACGACAAAGAACTAGAGTTCAAAGACTTTGTTGCGCGTGTAAAGTGCCGAAAGGGATTAAAGACAATCGGATCAAGTATTGGATGACAATGCCTAAATGTGGATATCTCTTAGCGGACGCTTTGAATTGCGTGGTACATTTCTTTGTTCCTCCCAGGTATGGACATTCTAATACGTTTACACCTACAAGGGACGGTTTGCGATCAATCGGTTAAAGATAGAAGAATTGTTATGGCATTTGTGAATGAGATGCATTTTATCGGTTTAAGTAAAGAGGATTGCCCATTACCTCTTGTTGGCTTGTTGGAGCGATTACTTCCCAACGAATCATTGTAACGATTGGTTGAAACAATATGAGACCAACATGTTGGATTGGGATCGCGTCATGAAGGTGGATTTCCCGGAAGGCCTACTGGAATTGGTTCCCTCTGATGATGAAGATCAATGATTGTTATGTTTGAAAGATGTATTTTGGAAAGCCCTATTTGTACATATTTTTTTTGGAATTTTGTGGAAAATACTGTGAAGTCTAAAGCTATAATCGGTAGTTATATTTTTAATATATCAACCGATTATACAAGCTTTTGTAAACAGACTCAATCAATATTATAATCGGTTATTAACTTTTTGAACTTATCTTCCGATTAAAAGGCTGATAAAACAACTGAAATTTTTTTCCCAGAATCGGTAGATTACATATTATATAAACAATCAGATTGTCACCATACTCTGACAAAAAATAAACTGTAAATTTTTCCCAGAATCGGTATACAACATATTGAATAAACTTCCGATTGTCACCATAGTCTTCGACAAAAAGCTGAAAATCTTCCCGGAATCGGTAGACAACATCTTTTGCATAAACTTCCGATTGTCACCAAATTAGAAAAAATAGGTTAAAATCTTCCCGAATCGGTAGACAATATAAAATAATAACTTCCGATTGTAACTTGACAGAAAAACATTTATCTTTGTTACTACTGGACTTGAGAATTCATAACTTCCATCATAAGTGAATTCTTCACCCTTTTCCACTAAATCTTGTCTTTTTGCGAGTGTCTCCTATATAAACAAACATAAAATAATGTCAACTTCGTTTTAGTAAGAAAGATTAAACACCCGAGCGTTATACTTACAAATTGTTGGATCGACAAGCTTAAGTGGCTAGTGTTAAACATCCTCTTTTGTATCGTTATGTAATCATTTACCCCTTTTTGGACAAGTCGGAAACGATCATGAACTTGTTGGAGTGATCTTTGCTTTGGTGTCCATACTCTCGCACAAATTGGCTATATACCCTCGCCCAAAAGACTTAGGTGTTAACCTTCCTGCTATGACATCTTCACGTCTTGTTTCACGATACCATGTTTTCACAATGACCAAATCTTCATACTGCGTCAAACGTTGCCATGCTTGTAAGTTGAGATATAGAATGAATTCACAAGAGTAGACGATGGAAAATATATTTTTAGAATACACAATGTTATATATGTGTTGTTTGGTGCATAAATAAGAAGAGTTTACCCTCCTTATATAGGTGAGAGTCCCAACGTCTCTTTTTTTTTGAAAATATGGCCGTTGATGCGTGCTTTTACAAGAATTGCTTCAAATTGCGTCAATTATTACACACAATCGGTAGGACATGTTTTAACAAAGCACCCGATTATGAGTAATCGGTAAACATGTATTGTTATATACTTTTCGATTATAGGTTGTTTTGTCAACGAGTTCTCGTTTCATTAGAGTAGTATAATGGAGGTTTATCAATATGTATTATCAACGATTGTACGTGGTTTTGAGGCACGGCTAGTTTCTTTTGAGAACGAACTAGCCGTTGGCGTATAATCGATAGTTAGATCAACAATTAAAACTTCCGATTTTCATAAATATTTTGAAATTCATAACAATATCACCTACACATCATCCTTAATTTTACATTGAACTCCCTCAATTCTATTACAAGGCATCGTGATTAGCGTCGTGGGCGTGTTGGGCCCGATTCTAAGCAGTTAAATCTTTCCATCGCCTAAGGATTCTAAAATGAGCTTCATAACGAGCTTGATCTTTCCATCTCGCATTCCTAGAGATCGTTACTATAACCTCATCATTGGTTTCACCCCTCAATCGATATTGATTCACAAGATAAGTTAAATGGGCCCGAATTCTTGGACGTGTCCATTTATTGAACCAACTCGGCGAAAAAGATCGAGCGGAGTGACGGTTGTTTGGGTTACCTGTCGTCGCGAGAATTTTTCGTGAATTTTCCCAAATAACTCATACTCATTATGCCTCCTTGCTGCGTTCTTCTCCTCGTCTCGGATAGAATTGAACATAGCGCCTACATAAAGATAAATCTTCTTCGATCGTGAACTCAGTAGGATTAATGAATGGTTGGGCCATTATGTTGAAGATGATGTTGGAGCGAAGTTTAAAGGTATTTGTGTTCCATAGAGAGTAAAAGGATACAATCCTTATATAAAGTTTAGAGTTCCAACGGCTTTATTTTGTTGGGGCATATGTATAATCGGAAGTCAAATGAAGTATTATTACTTCCAGGTATCTGATTGCCCCAAATTTTGTTTTTGCGAGAAATGTCATTTTTGAATTTGGGAACTAGAATAATCGGTAGTTAATAAGACTTCCGATTATACTAGTTCCCAAATTTTGTTTTTGCGAAATGTCATTTTTTTCGAATTTGGGAACTAGAATAATCGGTAGCTAATAACCTACCGATTATACGGTTCTCAAATTTTGTTTTTGTAACTACTGATTATTCGAATTTGGGGACTAGAATAATCGGTAGTTAATAAGACTCGATTATACGGTTGCCCCAAATTTCTTTCTTGGCGAAATCACCAATTTTGGGAATTTAGGAGCTACTATAATCGTAGTCTAGTGAGGTTATTTTCCTTCCGATTGTTATAGAAGCCGGATGCGCGCTTGGCACAAAATCGATATAATCGGTAGTATAATATAGCTACTAAACTTCCGATTAATGTATAATAATCGGGCACAAAATATAAAGTTGTGTAAGGGCATTAACGTATTCTCCCGTTTTTGGACATCCCTTAACGGTGTATATGGGTTGGGAATAAAAAGTCGCCCCTAATTCTTTCGGGGTTGCCCCTAAAAGTGCCAGGATATAAA